>JAPDSC010147937.1:38439-72093 GCA_026290005.1 Latrodectus geometricus
TATATTCCTAATAGGATGAATGTTCCAGCTTACTTGAAATAAGATTATGAATATTTGGATCTAATGTTATTACTGCAAGGCGAAGAATTCCATATAGTTCAAGCTAAGATCAGTACACTTTACGTCTCTAACTAAACGCAATTGGGAAGCTAGAGACATGTTAGATTAATAGACTCTGTTGCAGTATCTTTTTTGTGTTATTGTACAATTCTTTTTATTTATTTTGCTGTAACTGTCTACAATCTGCCATTGGAAATAAAAGTAATTTTTTTTATTTAAAAAAAAAAAAAAAAAAAAAAAAAAGATCAGTACAGCGTATTGACGGTTGTGATAGGTGGAAAGGGCTTTTCAAATAAATAAACTGCGGAGAATTGAAACTAATTTTATCTCAATAAATATTTAATGAAAGAAAATATGCACACGATTACGATTTAAGATCACACCTGTCTTAAAAATATACTAAGTGGTTAAGTTAAACAACAAGTGGGTTTATTAGAACTCCAGATTCTAGCTCAAGAACATAACTGAGAACTGGCGACAACTGAAAGGACTTCTCTTTTATACACAGGCAGATTATTCGAGAAACATCTAGCTCAAACAGTAAAGAAAGTCCTAAAATCATCTAGATTTTAGACAAATAATAAGTAACGAATTTTAAATTAAAATTCTTCAGTATTCGGGTAAAATGAACTGCTGGTTCGAGCACGGGACGAACTGATCAGGAGACCCATGCTTTACAGACCAAGCTACAGAGAAAGATAACAATTTTTCTTTATGCAGCAATATTTTATATTGTACTCAATACGTCCGAAAGCCCACTTTTAAATGATGTCTATCGTACGACATACAGAGAGTGAAACATTAGAAGAGTGCGAAACGAGATTAGACAAAACATAATAAACATACACGTGTAACTAAAACAATGCAGCTACAGTAGTACGGCTTATCTACCGTAGCCTTATTCAATGAAATGGCGTTTTAATGCAGCAAAAAACTACAAAAATTTACATCTCTCCGAACAGACATTTCCTGTTATTCAATAAGGCTTAGAACCAAACCTAGGACCTTCCAGTCGGAAGAACATATTTCTACCAATACCATAACAAAAACTGCTTAATATTTAATAACTGTCGCAAGTTTTCTACACAGAAAAAAAAAAATGGCTGATTAATTTTTTGTAAAAATGCTTCTATAAATATATAATAATAAAAATTGAAAGCTTTGTATAAATTTAGTTTTATTTCGAATGTTATTCAAGGTTGAGACAGGGTATTGATTAGTTTTCGGATTGAAGACGGGTACGATTAACTCGCTGAAATGTCAAATGTGAGAGCAAAAATATTAGCCCATCAGGCAACATCTGGCACGAAATTCTTGATTCCATGAGCGATTTGATGGATGATTGGCGAATAATGAAGTGATGTAGCACCCTTCGCCTAACATACATTTCTTTTTTTTTTCTTTTCTTGTCCCCAGTTTGTATTTGTGAATTTTAAGAAAATTGGTAGCTGAAAAATTATTAATTTTTTTAAGTTGTAGCTACATTATAATTTATTTATTTAATTCGAAACTAGCATTCATTTCATCGTTCCCATTTATATTCTAACACTTATGAAATTAATGACAAAGAAATCAATCAAGAACAACTCAATTTTTATCCAATAATGCTATCACGATTCAAGAAAAATCAGTAATACAAATTATTCATCTAAGTCACATATACACGAATAAAATTTTAAATGCGGTAACAAATTTCAATCCATATGTAATTTTTGTTCCAACCAAACTTTCGAACTTCTTAGCCATATTGGAGGAACTTGAGGAACACGGATGAAGCCCGAGACTATTAAAAATTCAAGAACTAAAGGAGAGGCCGAGAAGGAAAAAAAATCACTTTCTTTTCTGGTGAATCACTCCTTCATGAATGATTTATCATTTTCCACTAAGGCCGTTCCAGCAGCGAACAATCAAGTGGAGTGGTGCAAAATAGGAAAAAAGAATGTTCTTTTTGCGACCACTAGAGCTATTTATGGAACGTATGACACGCGCGCCATCATTTTATGGATCGAGATATCTAGTGAGGGAACTTTTATTAAATATTTAAGAAACAAAGAAATCTATTTTCTTAAACATTCTTCGGGACACAACAGTGATGGCCTATTCCGTGATGACAATCACTGAAAGGCTTCTGAAAATCCCTTTTTGAAAAACAAAGCAGGCAGCTGAATGATGAGAGCTCACGAGTTTCATTCAACATTTTGTTGGTTCGATTTTCACCTCGAACGTGTTAATTTGCAAATATTCTAAAACTGTTTAAACGACAAATAAGATTTATAATAACGATAAATAAACTGTTTAAATAAGATTTTTGTCGAATAAGTCTTCATGTGGGTAAAATGATACCGAAGCATCAAATAAATAAAAATATTCGAACGAATCTATTAAATAATCTGTCCTGAAATTAAAATCTAAAGGAAAACAAACGAAAGGAAAACGAAAAACAATGAGATTATTAATTACAAAAATTAATAGCTTCTATCCTATATTAGGCAGAAATATATAATTGATAATTAACAGTAACATAAATGAATAATAACTACAATGATGAATACTTTATCAATAATTTCAAAAAGCACAATAAGGCAATTCATCTTATTAACCACAGCAATTGCTCAAAAGTGGCGGGATCAAGCACGAGACCTTTTACTCCAAGCAGTGTTATCCTATGACAAGGCATCAAACGACTGCCAGGGACTTTGACAAGCTCACAAGGAAATCAAAATCAGCAATGTCTAATACAACAGAAGACTCGTTCTTCAAATACAGAGCCTTTCTGACTCGTCGTGGCTTAGCAGTAGGACAAGGCTCTTTGATGTGGATGGTCCTGAACACGATCCCAGTTACTACTGAACGAGAGACTGGCGTTGCTCTTGTGCTTTCGACATGTATAAGTTTTCGTTTTTAAGTCTCCTATGTGCAAGACGCAAATACGGCTCACTGTTTACGAAAGGTCCTCCGAAAGCGGATGCTTTGGCAAAAATAGTATTTACTTGAAGATGTTCCCTACAAGCAGGCAAACATTGGTTCTTTTACAACGATACCTTCATATGGAAAGCACGAACTTGGATAACGAAATATTTTTAATAAAGCTCACTGTACCCAATGAAAAGACTGCGAACTTCGGAATAAAATGTTCGATCCCTAATATTACTGAACAAAAACTGCATACAGATCTCTTAGGACGAATGTTTGAGAACTTCAAGTTCTTTTTTGCGACACGTAAATACAACCAATAAAATACCTTCAGAAGGAGTGACAGAATCTGTGTCTCAGTCACGTTAGAATAGCTCCCGCTAAATAGACTGGCGATTAGCAGTCTATAGAAACAATAGTTATCCACTTCAAATGGGAGTTGAATAATGTGAATTGGTGATATTTGTAGTAGTACCTCGAGTTTTTATTTATCAAGTCGTTCAATAAAAGCCATTGCTTCTCTTTCGGTTCTTTTCGTCGGAAAGGGAATGTGTCTTGTTTCCACAGTAACAGCTATTGGCGAGAGCTATTCTTGTGGTAAGCAGACAGTATTTATAGCTTCAAAACAGCTTAAAAGAAACATTTCACAAGTTTTAAATTTTGGTTTGATCACAAAAATTAAATAATATATATCATACATAGTGTTTTAATATCAATCATTTATTTTAGGCTGTGAGTTTGCATTTAAAAAGAAAAGATAATAAAGTTGTCGGTTAATTTATATTAAGTCTGAAATTTAACGTTTCAGAATTACATATGAATGCATTTAACTCAGAAAACCAAATTGTATACAGACAGGTTTCTGAAAAAAAAAATTGCAGACTAATAAAGAAAGGCGTTCCATGTTGACTACAAGAAGAGTGAGAATTACTTACGTCATTCGAATAATACTTTTCCACGGAATCACAACAGACACAAACACCTTGAGAAACATTCTAAGAAAAGCATCTATAAACCCGAATTTATAGCAACATATCCAAGTATGAAAACGACGCCCACACTAGTTAAAAAAAATGTGTTTCTAAACTTAAGCGTCAGCAAATCTAAAATCATTTTCAGTGACTATTTCCGCAACAGCAGTGGGAGCAAAATAGTCCAGAAAAACCTCATATTATCCCTTCATAAAAAGAAAAAACTGAAAATAGAAAGTTGGATATTTGAGAGAGAATGTCTCATCCTCGGAGTATTCCTTTGAAATCCCACATTCGTCAAATTGCATCCGGAGAGGCTCATCCTCAGGTGGGGTCAAGGAACCGTCAAATTGTCAGGCGAAGGAAGGCATTGTGCCAGGGTTAGGCACTTGAGCAGCACCCTTCTATAAAAAGGGAACAATAAATTCCCTTGAACAGTCAACCCATCACTCTACAAACAAGCATCGTGATTTTAAAATTCTCAATTAAAAAGATGGAAAGTATTCGGAGAAAATTATTAAGATCTAAATACCTTAAGAGTTCAAAATTCCAACTTTAAAAAAAATTATTCCACGTTTCTTTTTATTTTTGTAAATACATTATTTAATTGCAAATAACATACGTTTACCATCCAGCAATATAAAAACAAGGCTTATTATATATTTTAGTGGTAGAACTACGCTTTTCGAAATGAAAGGTCTTGGCTTTAATCCCAGCCAGAGCTGAACAATGGAAGATGGACTATGTTCTTGTCCAATCAGGTTGGGTGATTGTACGTTTTCCAGGTTCATTCTGTAATAACACATGAATGATAAATTAGCTAAGGAATCATTTTGTGGGTCTAGTTAGAATGTCTTAGAACATGCTTGAAATGTTTGGCTACTTGTTATGCGGTGTCAAAGATGCTTATAACTGTAGTAACAATTAAAAAAATTATTGATATCAAATAAATGAACTACAGTGATACTGTCATTCATTTTCCCTCCAAACATATTTCAAACTTTTTAAAAGACTTCTTAAGATTATTTTTTAATATTATTTGCAAAAACAAAACGAACTGACTACATAAGTTTAAAAAGTATATGCGAGTTTCCTACAGAAAATGATCCCCGATCAATTTTCGAAAATTTGTGTACAAAAATTTCCTATGTAGATAAAAAGAGGTATAAAATAAAAAAAAAATCATATACATTAAAATAACAATACAAGATCCATTTACCTATTTCTCCTGATCGGTGAAAAAGTGAACGATTTTAAAATAAATGCAGACTTCTAGTGCTTTATTATTTATAATGCAATACGTTGCAGAGTGATTATTGTTGCCAACAGAATTCTCTGAACGCTATTAACAACTTCATAATTTTAGACCAAAAGTATAGAGGCCGACATTTCCCCCAGCATCCACTCCCAAGCAGCAAAAAACAAATCTTATAAGAATACAATATAATACAGAAATGAATTACGCCTTAAAGCAGGTAGATGTTTGCAGTAGTGTTAGGGTACACCACCTTAAACTATAAGGACCCAACCGAATTAGCAATCTGATGACAAAATTGACTGAAAAGCGATTAACAAACTTTCTTTTTCCAGTACCACATTTGCATTCTGTGATTTTACACAATTCGCATACTACTTGCACTTACAAAGTTTTTTTTAAGGTAATTTTTGTTTTTCTAACTCTCAACAAAAATAATAAAGAAATCCTATATAAAAAGAAACCATATATAGTGAATTTCTTGTCGGATCATGCGTTACAAAGAGACTTATATGCTTAAGAATTGTGTTACACTCATGTTTAATTGAAAGCGATTAAACTCATAGTGTGCAGAGCATTCAGTAAAAATTTATATGAGAAGAATAACCTTCAAAACAGCCTCAGAGAAATATCAGGAGGCAATGTTGGTTAAGAGTCAGCATTTCAAGATGAGACAGACAGTACACAGATATTGAGAAATAATCTCGTCGAGACGTCGAAATTACCACGCAAACGTTCGCTCGCATGGCGCTTTGGCGAAGTTACACATTTAATGAACATTGTTCCAAAGTTTTCAATTTTACTTTACTGAATGTTGCGAAATTAAATCAGAACACCAAAACACAGCCTATTTTGTCAATTGAGAGAAAAATCAGCAAAAATAAATACAAATACATGAAAATAAAAAAAGAAACCTTAAATTCGATGTTTATTAACTTTAAATATAACATTGAAAAACTGGTGAATAAGTTTATTACATTTGATTATATCAACAAAAAAAATGCATATTTTTTAGATTTAATGATAATTAAAGACAACGAATGAGGTCGGTTTTGATATTTGGACTTGGTAACTAATATATGTTAGGCACGGTAATTACTTTGTACATCTGCCAATTATTTTTATTGGAACAAGTTTTATTCTGTACAAGAGAACAAAAGTACGGAAAGAAAACAAGAACACTGATTCATATGGATTTAAAACAGCTTACGAAAGGAAAAGTAAACATTAAATTTAAAATCACCCTTTTCCCATGAACGAAAACAATTTCTTATTTAAAATTTTTAAACAAATATTAAAGACTTCATTTAATTTACTGCAGGACCTACAATCCTTTATTGATCAAAAATACTAATTCGACTGAACCCTTCAGTTTAACGTGGTTTCAGAGCTACTACTAACATTTACAACTATCGGTGAAAATCTTATCGATGAACTATTGGAAATATAGACTAAGACGATGGCATTTAACTGAAAATTCGATAATTTTTGCAGGTAAGATAAATGACAATTTTGTGTGTGTGTGGATTGAAATTATAGCTTTTCAATATATCTTAAAATTGAAAGTAAACCGGTGGATTAACATTTTAATTTTGAAATTGCTCTATTTCTTATACACTTTTCCACAACAAAAAGAAAATACAAGTTATAAAATGGCTGCTTAGATTTTGCATTCTTGTCTTTAATAATTTTGATTAAATTTTTCAACACAAATGATACTGATATTTAACGAGGTTAATACAGAAATAATTTTATTTTTAATTACTAATACTTATTATAGTTTCAAAAATATCTCAAAGTTGATTGGTCAATTCTGAACATACTACACAAGAACACACTACATTTTCATAACATCATTGCATTTCAATAACAAAAGTAGATAAATTATTTTCAATAGGTAATATATAGTGATATACGGAAAGATATAGAGTATTGAAAAAAAAAATACGATTTCATTTGTAGACTTATAGTCTTAATGTACATGGGTTTTTTAAAAATATTATTCTTTTAAAAATGAATAAGGTTTCTGCTTGGTTTGGTTTGTCGATCAACGATCATTTTCTGCACTCGAGGGCTAATTAGTCTGAGACTTAGGGTTTAAAGTCCATTTCGACCCACTACAAGCATTCCGAACAAGGAAACTCCCAAAGGTGGGATTCGAACCCACAAACTATTCAACCGAAGGCAAGGGCGCTGAGCACTCGGCTACCAGCTCGTCGCGATCAAGGTTTCTTCTCTAATATAAAAGTGCTGATTTATATATGAACATATGCAACACAAAATGCTTTTTTTAATGAATTCAAATAGGGATTTTTTTTAATAAGCTGAATCTTAGAGAATAAGACATATTAGAAATAAATTTCCGACAAAGTTAGCAAATTCAAAGACATTTACACAACATAATTCTCAGATAAAGGATAATTTTCGACAAGAAACAAAATTTTACATTTTAAAAGATTAAATACTCAATGTAAAATAAACATCAAGATCTTTTTCCATACATAACCACAATTAATTATTCAGATCAAAAATTTTAAATGTAATTTTAATAAAATAACTCAAAATTAAAAAAACATCCTAATCATATTCAAAAAAGTACTTAGTAAAAAACAAATTATTCTTCTGATACATTACTTTTTTCTAATTATGAATAATTTTCTCTAATGAACATTTTAGATAGATGGAAGAGTATAATACGAGATCAAGAATTTTCGGATAAATAATGAAATTTTACAATAAAAACGTAAGTTATTTACGTTAGGGAAATATGATAAAAATATCGTGGGGAATTTGCAATATGAATTAACAGCAATAAAACCATTTGTATTCATCTTCCAAATCAATGGATATCTATATTTATATTATTTAAAGCTGATTAAACTGTTAATGAAAATAATGTCAAAAAATACATAAACGTACCGAAAGACATCATTCGGGAGTATTCCAAGTGAATAAATTCATAATCAACTGCATAAAACAATCTTCAGACCTCCGCGCAGAGACTAACACATTTTTGCCCGACAACTCGGCAGATTTCCAAACCGTGTAGCTTCCCGTCATTATGAATCACCGAGGACGAACACTATTGGCGCGATTTTCAACTCGCCAAGATAAGAAACAGGAGAACGGTAATACCAATTATCCCAATGAATTCTTAATATAAAATTTTAGCTGAAAACAAGTATAGGTATTGGAAATTAACTCAATCCTCACTGCCGTTTAAATTAAACGTGTGCACTCACACAAGACCTAATTTACTAATATTATATTAACAATAATGTATTTCATACCAATGAATGTTTCATTCTTAATTCTGGTAAAATTTTAGATCAATGTATACTTGTATTGCTACACAAATGCACATTTTGGACTTTAAATATTGAATCAATAAATAAAAATAGAAACATGTGTAAAAATAATCTTGCATACTCTCTTGGTTGCTTACTATGTCAACATACTTCATAAATTAGAGAACTGCAGTTCTTTCTTTAAATTGAATCAAATAGTATCAAATATTAAGCAAATCTGCTTAAAAATCAAGTTCTACTAAGAAAATTTTTAACTTTTGAAAAAATTTATTGATAAATTTCGAGAATAAATATGTATAGTTACTTTCACAATATTCATGCTTAATTTAAAATGCATAAATTAATTTAAACACAATGCAAATATTAATCGAACTTACAAAACTTTTAAAACGAAAAACATAGTTGTGATTATCCAGTTATCAATTCTTATATATCTTGGGTGAGAGGTAGAAATTTAAAGATTACGATAGTGTTAAAAAATTTTTACACATGCTTTGTAGAATAAAACTGAATAGGTACAAAAAATTAAAGTCAGTACATACAAAAATCGTATGTCTTCAATAACGAATTTTTTGCGAACAGCATTTAATTAGTTTAGGACATGCAAGTTCAAAGTTGATTACCAAATATTATATTCACGGGCAATGTGGAAGTAAAATCTATGACTGTTGAACAGAGAGTAAGAACACTAATCATTCAGGAACCAACAGCAGAAGCCTCAAATGGATAAAACAACACAGTTAACAGCAAAATATTTATTAAAATTAAAGCTTATATTCGCTAAATAGGATAATTAAAAATGTTTAAATTCACACAGTATTTAAGTAAAAAATAAATTAAGTATAAAAATCGATTGAAATGAAAATAGGCATGACTTCCAAAATGAGCAGCTCTTTATATTTTACAAGAGAAGTCCAAGGAAAAGATCCTCCAGTCTTGACATACCACACCTACAGATATAATTTGCCTTGAGAATATAGCCACCACGACATAATTTACAAGTCTCACCCACCATTAACAGATTCGACGGGTCTTCGGCTGGGTTGATGTAGTCCTTACCCTCCAATTGCGAGAAAGACCTTTCCTAATCAGCAGAAATTAATAAAGTAAAATAAAAATTAATTAAAGTTTTGAATATTTTTATCTTCTTCACAAACACAACAGCCTGCTACACTGGCCAAAACTAACTCTCAAAGTTTCTTATATATACCGCGAAACAGTTTTCCATTGGTTCACTCCCAACACTTTTAGGTCTTCTTTCACACATCTAATCATCCAGTCGGGGATCTTCCCTTTCCACGTTTTCCCTCTATTCTTAATTTGTTTTTTGTGAGGGAAAGAATCGCTATATCTATAAATATGGCCAAACCATCTAATACAGGAAGCTTTTACGATGTAGGAATCATTAGATTATTTATACATTTAATAAAGTTCTCCACATAGTTTCTTTTAAGGGTCCAAAAATTTTTCTTTATTTTTCTTTCAGATATAAGTAATAGGTTCTCTTCAGCATTGTTAAGCACGCAGCATTCAAAATGCATAAAGGGCCACGAGTCTTATCAAGGTCTTGTATATATTAATTTTGGTTTTCATGCGAATTAGTTTAGATTTCAGTTGACTTCTAATTCCATAAGCACATCAGTTGCCCATGGATATCAAACAGGTTATTTCAATTTTAATATTGATGTTGTTTGAGATTGTAAAGCAATTTAAATATCTGGGCACAGTCTCAAATGTATAACTGATAATCTTTAGAGGGGACAGATCCATCGGCCTATTTGTTACTATCATCAATTTGGTTTTATCTTCATTGATCATCAGCCTATCTTTCCAGCTGCCTCTACAACAGTCTGCTTTGAAATTTCAATGATGTGAATATCATTAGCAAAAACTAATAATTGAATTGTCCTTGGTAATATTATTCAATTTGTGTTTAGTTTGGAATCTCGTATGGCCTTTTCCAGAGTTCGGTTAAACAACAAACACGAAAGTACATGTGCACACACACAAGACCTAATTTACTAATATTGTATTAACAATAATCCATTTCCCCCCTGTCGTAGACCCTTCTCAGTATAGAGACTCTTGAGAAAAATAACTGAAAGTGCCATATTAAAATGTGGCACTTTCAGTCTTTATTACTTAATTAGTCTAAAAAATGTAGTCTACACTAAATTATACTAAAAAATTAAAAGTGCCAAATTAAAATTTGGCACTTTACATTTTTAAGGTCATCCCAGTCAGATTTATCAGTTTCACTGAGATATTTAGAGAGTCAGTAAATAAATAAAATTGCAAATAAAAAGAGAGTACCAAAGAAACGGCAGGCGCTGACATGTAAGAATCAGTGAGCCAGCTTTAAACGCTTTTCGCGGTAAAATGTCTGCTAAGAAAATTCGATGTTGCTTGCTAAATCTCTTTTTTCCCCCAAGAATCTCTAAAAAGCGCATCGCTTAAGACTTCACATGAAATATAAATATTGTCTAATAAAACTAAACAATTTCATAGCGTCTTTTTCTTAGCGTGAATGTAAGTTATACCAATATTGCCAAATAGCAACTATCAAGACGTTAAGTTACAGTTACTCTAAAAAATTGTAAAGGAGAAAAAAAAAAAAAAAAAAAAAAAAAAAAGAGTCCTGTAATTTGATATATTATCTATCACGATTCCATTAATTTTTATTTTACGATATAGATAATGAAGCAAATATCAAACACATCCAACAATTACGCAAAGTATTTACTTTATCAAGAATAAAAACAAAGCATTTCGAAGATGGTAACTTGATTTCTATTCTTTCATATATTTCAGGCTCGAATGAGATCATTTAAAGTGGACTTCGAATTATTGAAGACAATCTACTACTCCCCAACAAGGAAATCAGTTCCATGAACTGATCAAATCTCTCTTTACGAAGTGACAGAAAATTCCACAAATGTTTGCATTATTTTCAGCAATAGTCAATGGCTTTGAACTTTAATTACTTTTTCACATTTATATCCATTCAAATTTAAAATATTCAATTCTAAGGATTAAAAACACCTAAAACAGAATTATTACCTTCCTTTCGCGGGACATTTCACCCCATTAATTCAGATAATTTTCGTTATTAGGCGGTTTCACACACCGCACCAGCGCCAGGCCAGGGTATTGATGCCAAATTTAGCCGCCATCTTGGCATGGATAAAATGCTTGATTCGCACTCTTTCTCGCATTCAATTTACCAGCGAAATGATGAGTCACTGAGCCATTGGGCCACCTTCTTTTAAGCATCGTCGGGCTGGCTCAGTTCGGGAAAAGAAAAACAAGAAACTTGAGCCGCCTGAGTCAGCGGTGGATGTTGCCAGATGCATACACGAAAGGAAAAACACAGCACTTATCATTGGTCTTCAAATCAAGAACACTACACACTTCGTGTAAAGTGGAGAAAGTACTGAGTTTTTTTCTCTGAATACACAAGTTAAGAAAAAAGGTATAAACATTGACGTACAAACAGAAATATCTGCGTTGTCAGTTTTATATATATATATATATATTGTCTGGAATTATTTAAATAGCAAAAATATTTATAATAAAAAAAAAATCCAAATATAAACGGATTTTATTTCTTGGTCAATCTATGTTCTTTTTATTCACTCAAGAGGTAAATGGATTGAGACTTAAAAGTGAAATCCAAACCCTATACAAATATCCACGGCCACGGTTAGATTCGAACTTACGGACAGTTCTAATTACAGTAGTTAACGCAATTTAAATTCCAATTTTGTTGCAATGTAATTCCTTCAAACCAGATGCTTTTATTTTAAGGTTGGCATGGTTTTAATGATTTAAAATAAACCTCTCACATCAAAAACCATTAAAAACCCTTAACTATGGACTAAGAATTACTGTATTTGTCAGCATATGAGACGAAGTTTTTTTTCTTAAAAGTAGATCCGAAAAACAAGATGGGTACTATACATCGATACTGTTTTTGATTACATTCAATTTTGAAAACTTCCTATATTCTGAGCTATTGGATTATTTTTATATTTCCTTGTAGAGTTGTGAATATCACAGTTACGTAGGACACGGTGAAACGCATGCGCTATCATCGAAGACAACAGATGAATTTCGTTTATTTTCTAATTTTTCTGAACGACTTTTTAAGTGTGAAATTTCTACTCTTCAATTTTCTTAAATTTGTTGGCAGGTTATGGCTTAAAGATATTGATATAGCATAGAGTACAAGCTACAAATGATTGCATATGACAAAAAGAAATTAAATTAAAAAATTATTGAATTTGATCGATGAAAATTAGAAAACTTTGAATTTAAATAAACAAAAAAAAAAAAAACATTGAAATGGTTCCTTTGTGAATTTTATTGTGCTCTCACACAAAATAATAGATTCGAGAAGTGTAAAAAGTGGTAATGTTAAAGCTTCAGGGCATGAAAACATTTTATTGTTGATGTTATAGATTTAAAACTATCAAGCATTTATAAGTAATTTTTTTATTTCCTTCATAAAATAACACATTCTAAAATCACGATATTCTAGTCCATTTAAAGAAATTGACACCAAACGTAGTAAAGCGAATAGTTCTAATTTTTATCCTCTAAATTTAAAATATTTTTCTTAAAAAAAAAGGAAAAAAATTAGCAATCAACCATTTATTCGTATAACAACGAGAATAATTTTTCCCCCTTCTCAACCTTTTTCCACTGCCAGCGAGCGAGGCTTGGCCATTTTTCCAAAAACGGGGCTTCATCAAAAATAGACACGAAAACGGTGAGTCATAACAGAACTCGAAAAAGAAAAAAAGGCTCGCTCGATTCTGTTCACGTGAACACCGGCCAAACGATTAGAACGATTTCGTGTTCATTTTCCAGGAGAGTCAATAATAGCTGGGAGGTGATATTTTGAGCCAAAACTTAAAACGAACATGCAGAGGGGGAACAGGTAGTGCGTGTCATTAAATGAAGCAATTGTAATATTTTGATGGAGTAAACACAATAAAATTTGCATTCTAAATACAAATTTTTTAGTAATATTTTTTTATCATAAATACACATTGATAATATACTCTAAATATTTTACATGCTACAATTTAGCTTTTAAATTTCATAAATTATAACTCAGTTCTATAGAAATCAGTAAATTAGATTTCACTTTATTGCTAAAATCTTTTTACATAAACTATAAAATGGAAATTACTCTCTCACAACACACACAAATTAAATAAAATAAAATTAAGTAAAATAACATGCATTGTAAGTAATTAACAAAGTAGATATTAGATTTTTTTTTAAAGAAAATAAATGAAAATCTAGAGAAACACAAACCACAGAACATAATTTTAAAAACATGACATTTTCAATAGGCGAATCGCTGATTTATTTAGAATAAAGGAGACACTCAAAGAATAAAAATTTAATAAATAAAATATAAAAGTAAAAATCAGAAAAGAGCGAAAAAGAGAAAAATTTTCTCATCAGGGGAACGAACAGAAGACTAAGAGGAAGAGGATGTAGATTCTAAAAGATATATAATAAATAAATTACCGACTCTTATGAAAAAATGCATTTAATAATTTAACATAACACAATGTATTCAAATTCATAAACTTTTACAAATTCTGAGATCACTTTTAATTAAAAATGTAAAATTGCTCACATTTTTTTAGAATAGATATTACAAAATAAAATCACAATCCACAACTTAAAGAGGTAAAACATTATAATAATCATTTAATAGAGTTAAAAAAAAAAAAAATAGTCACACACTATGAAAATAAATGATACATACTAAACCAAAAGTTAGCAAAACATAATTGGAATATAATAAATGAACGTTAAATATGAACAAATTATATTCCTCCATATACATAAATATAATTCAGCAATAAAAGTTTAATTTGAGTACTAGATCTAGAATATACTGGACAAAAAATGAAAATTGCATCTTTCAGAAAAATTTACTATTTAAAAAATTGCTATAATTTTGTTTCAAAGTTAGAATTATATTTATTATTATTATTATTATTTTCCCTTTTGGTTAGCTAGTTTTATCACTTTTTCACAGTACGCCTGATTCAGCCAAAACAATTTAAAGAATCCCAAACTATATATACTACACTATTTCAAGAAAATTATCTATGTATGAAATGAGAATAGAACCAGAAATATTCATCATTCAGCTGAGAAGTAGGCAAAATGTGAAGACAAGAAAAAAAAAAAAAAAAAAAAATTCGAAACTAACCTTGTATTAACGATTCATGGTTTGCAACGAACAAAAAAATACACATTTACACGGGCGTTTGGCAATTTTTTTTTTAATATTTATTTCACACAAATTTTCAGATAATGAAAATATTAAAATTTCTTTTAACATCAATAAGACGAAAAAATTTCACACAAGTACTACTCAATAATTGTGATTTCAAGAGGAAAAGTCCGATAAATTCAAAACAAAAAAAAAAGCTTATAATTTTTTTTTTTTTTTTTTGCAATGCCATTTTTTTATTTTTAAAGCATTAAATGTTTGAAAGCAAAGCTGGATACAAACTAAGGTCTACAACGAAATTATAAGATTTCAATAAAGTAAAATTAAATTTTTAAAATATAAAAAATATAGAAAAATGTTTTAAAATTAAATTTGTATTGTTTTAAACTCGTTTAATTAACACAATTCCATTTAATAAATGTATATGCGTTCAGAATAAAGATTTCAGAAATCATCAGGTAAAATGCTACGCAAAAAAACCACCATTTTTCCACTACACATATTCCCCAGAACAGGTAATCAAATACGATCCACATGACTTTCAACAGGTATTTTGGCGACAAATTTGGCGTTCAAAACAATAGAACTTCACGTGTAAGCAAACCAGATCGCAATACACAACACAATGAGTCACCCAGCTTTTACGGTTGCCTTACCCGCATGCACAACAATGTTGTCATAAAACAGCGGTGGCGATGATTACGTAACCATAACATCGCGAGATTAAAATGCAGACCCTCTGTTTTTATCCAGATGGTGCTTCGTTGCACCTTGTGGGAATATTTCCCTTGTGTAAACTGCAGCGAGCGACAAGGAAAATTATCTCGCTTCAGTCCTTGTGTTGACAATGATTTGTGTCACGATGACTCACAAAGTGGAACAAATTCTGCATCGGCAATTTTCCAACGACCTTCGTTTTCCGATCACTTTAATCTCCAACTAATAAAATCAAAGTTCATACAACAAATGCAAAAGAAATGTTTAAATTAAAAATATCCAGATATGTTTGAAATTTTTTTAAAATATTCGTAGTAAATGCACGAATTAAAATATGGAAAAATATAATCAAAATAATGGAGAATAGAATAAAATTTCAATATCTGTAATTGAGCTTTACATGAAAGGAATCTCACTCTAAATTTACGTTCATCTCATATCTTAACATTGATGTTCTCAAGTAATCTAAAATAGTCATAAAACAAATATCCAAATTTGTTACTATGTACATTTTAATAATTACTCTTAATTAACAAATACACTATGGGACAGCATCTGTGATGGTGATATTAATACATAACTGAAATAAAACATTCTCTGCAACAACTTGCAAACAAAAACTAAGCAAAACATTTTATTTCCATTTGGTTTCAATGTCAATTCTGTTTAATGTAAAAGCGGTTACCTTTAGTCTTCAAATGGTTGATTTAAAGTATTTGGTATCATAACATATTGATACCTGTTCAATGACAAAAAATTTAAAAATGAATATTATCGAATGCAAATTAGATCCACGCACACTCAAAGCTACCTTAAATTTTTAAGATAATTTTCTTATAAGTGTAAAAACTCAAAATACATTTTAACAGACAGATCTCTATCTCTCTCCATAGCTTTCTGCCCAAAGTTAACTAATGTAACTACTAATAACTTTTTGATCGATATTGTTAATGCTTTATAAGCTTAAGAGGTACACAATTTCATCAAACAGTAAAAATCATTTCCAATTAAAAAAAAATAACTCGTTGTTTTATTGGTATAAGAATTAAAAAAAAACAATAATTAAGGTTATGAATAAACAAAAAAATTAATTTGACATTTTAAACAATAATCAAACAAAATTGAAGAATACATACAGAATAGATCTTACAAGGCAACAAACAGGCGGTTATAACTTGGTCACTGGCGAAACACGAATTGACTATTTCTGTGGAGAGTTTTCAAGCCTCAATTAGCTGACCGGAAACAAGAAACCATATAACGTTATCTCCAGACTTCTTTCTTTGGATAAGAGGAAGAAGCCCTGGAGTTCTACAGGAAGTCGGAAGGGGGGTTCTAGCCTATCCCAAAGGAATCCCAAGAATCGATGGGTGAATCATTCTCCCCCACAACAGGAAAAGGGACTGAGAGCCTGTTAAGACAGTCCTCTTCCGCCGTCAAGACAGGATTTTTTTTCTTTATTATTGGAATAGGTTCGCAGGAACCTGAAATCGGATACAACAGTGACTCATCATACTCTAGTAGCCAGTCCGATTTCGAAATGGAAACAAGAAAAGCCAGAGAAAAAATACCGCAATCGAGAAACATCAAAACAGTACAAGATTTAGGAACTGTGATTTCAGACAATGATAGTGTGTCAAATGGTGCCAGCAACGAAAACAATTTTTTTTTTTTTTTGTTCAGCGGTTATTAAACAAAAATTAAAATATTTCCTTAATGTTAAAAAAGGATGTGTTCTTTTATCTACCAAAGTACGTAGCAAATATAAATGCAAGGCATATTTGAAAACAAACAATTTACAACGAATTAATTAATATAACAGGTATAAAATTTTAAATAACTTTTCATTTAATAAAACGAATATTTAATTAATTCAGATTTTATATTTTCATGTTCTAATATATGCAGTAAAAATGTACGGTTACACTGAATATAATTTTTTATAGTGTTTTTTAATAAGCAAATGCTTAGTAGTAAGTAAATCGATTGTTCATTAAACATAAAAATTTCATCAATTTTTTTTATCCTTTTTAAATTTATGGTAACTTTTTCAGAAACCAAATTTAAATTTCTTTTTCCATTTTAGTTTCACGAGCATTCATTTTCGGAATTTAATGATGTTTCGTGTTTAAATTCTTTGAATCTAACATTTATGAAAATATTTAACATGATTGGCGTTAAATGCTCCCATTATATATATAAAGATTTAATGACGATCAGATAAACGTTAAATTTTCTTCCAATTTAATTATTTTTTATAAATCTAACAGACATTTCTTTTTAAATTTGGACCGAGGATTTGAGCTAATGACAATAGAAGAGCGATCTTATCTTTTTATCTATCTATAAGCCAGAAATATTGCCAAATATTGCGAAATGATAGGCCTCCCGTGAATAAATTAAAGATTGCTGTAAACATTGCAACCAAGAGATAAAACCGCACCTTCCATTTCTCAATGAATTTCTGCCATTACTTCCTTCCGGATCCTTATTGCAGGCGAACAAAAGCCTATTTTTCGCTTAAATTTTATTGGAAAGTGGAGAGCAGAAGTAAAAAGGAAAACAGTATTTAAAGTTCCCAAATACTTATAAAATCAAGAAACATTTAAAAATTTAAATATATTAATTGTTTTTATATTTCTAAAATATTCTCCAGCGATATAAATATAAGTCATAAAAATAATATATACTGTTATTTTTCTAAATAATTTCAATTAAATATAACTAACAAAATTTAGTCTCATTGTTGAATGAAAGAATTTATGTCAATCTCAACTTTTCAAGAGCTCCCTTTTTAAAATTTAAAAAAGATTAAATTAATAATGGCAATTGTTTTTCCCTAAAGGTTCTCCAATTATAGAAGGGATTATTCACAATAGAAATGTGTTAAGAATTATTGCAGAAATTGATATTTATCAAGCTGATCTCTTTGAAAGTTATAATTCTTTAATAAACAATATTATTTTAAAACATTATTCCAAATCAAGAGAAATTTTTATAATTACTGCTGACAAATAGATTTGTAAGAACTTGAAAAATTTAAAGCTTAATTTTTTGCAGATTAAAAATGAAACACTTTTATTTGAACCATTTTCAGATGTATGAATTTTGCCAACATGTATTATGCTGCAGAATTATACACACAATTTAGCACTTGAAAAATTCAACTAATTTTATAATTATTTCAGTAACTTTAAATATATGAATAGAACAAAGAAATTTAGAATCAAAATCATAAATCAATGCATTTCAAAATAAATTTAGCACACATGAAGTAATATCAAATAATTTATATAATAACACGTAAACTACTTATTTAATTTATAATACTTCTATTATATATTCTAAATTTATCATTCAAATTTCTAAATTTATATATATTTTATTGACGGATTGATTTGGTTTATTATTTTAGTCATATATTGCACATGAAGGTTAATTAAACAGGAATTCATAATTTAAGTAAATTCCAAAACAACTGGCATATAATCCAGCAGTGGGAATTTAAACTTATAAGCTGTTGAAGGACACAAACTGAAAGCACTATATTGTATAATAAAGAACTTTGGTATTTATCACAGTAAAAATTTGATATTCTAAATTTCTGTAAAATAAAATTGCTTGCTGAGATTTTTAAATTTTGCTAAGATATGCATGTATTTGTGGTGATAAACAATATAAAAAGGATTAATAAATTTCCACAGTTAAAGTTTTAAATGAGGTAATTAAACGTAATAGCAAAAATTGTTTAAAGAAATGATCAAAGCTACAACTCCTCAGGATTTATATTACAAAGAGATGTACCAATTTATTATTATTTCGTAAGATAAAAGAAAAGAGGCCAATTTATTTTAGAAATTTAAAGTTATTATATTTATCGAAATGTGAATTCATAAATAAAATTCCTTTAGTACCCTTCTGTAATTCATTTTCCTTATAGAAAAATTTAAATAGCATATTTGTTGAAATTTTAGCTAGTAGATTATGTAAAACTTTGATATTATATTTCTTAAATTGGTATGTTATAGGATCTTTACTTAATAAAGTTCAACTGCTAGGGAATTTGCACAAAATCATATTACTGTAGAATGCTAACAATATCGGATTTCATAAAAATTTACAAATATTAAAACATTTAATCATAAGAATTTCAGTAAATTAATCACATTTGACAGCTAAAAATTTGCAGCACTTCATCAAAACATTTATAACATCAAAATTAAATAAAATTGACCATAAAATTTGTGATCATAAAATCAATATATTAAATAAATGTATGGAAAAATTTTTGAAAATATACATTTATCTTGGAAAAAACTTGAATTATTATTGAAAATTTTTTTCTTCCAAAGCATTAATTAAGCAGTTTGAAACAACTAAATTTTTTTAAATTTAATTTGTGGTCTACTCATTAGGAGTCAATTTACTTATATAAAAAGTGGATACCAATAAATTGCAAACACTTTGATGGTAAAAAGTGAAACTATAAACAAATCAGTTGCCAAATCACATGAATTACAAAGTAATATCAGCAGATAAACAATATGAGGGCTGTATGAGGAAATTAATAACCTTTTACACACAAGGACTGATTAGAGTGAGACCTACATTTTAAAGTGGACTCAAATCATTCCACCGGAGTCATGAATAAATATCGTGAACTGAAGACCAGTACAGTGATATTCAATTAATCTATTGTAAGATTTATACAAGAAACTTATTAATTTTTGAGTTTCTACAAATCGTATATTGCTAATCAATAAATATTAATAATATAATCAAAGAGTAATGAAAGTTTTCAATTCATTTCCAGGAATATGAATTTAGATTGTAAAGTAATTTTCTGTAGCTCTCTCTCACAGACATAACACCTTGATAATACATTATTAGATCCTATTTTGCAATTTTCTTTTACATTCAGCAATGAAACAATATCATTTGATTGTACAAATAAAATTTCTGAAAATCTGATAGCAACACAAGTACTTTTAATCATTTCCTTATACTAACATTAAAAATATTTTTCATCACTTTATGATCTAAGTTTACTCAATGAGACCAATGGTCAAGTCTGAGCCATTGTAAATATTTACACGAGAGATGTCATTCGTTTTTTTGCTTAGTGATTTTTGATTACCAATAGAAACATTTGATTATGATTTTTTAGACAAAGATGGGAATAGGACAGATGTGGTGTTGGAATTGAAATCTAATTTAAAAGGGAGTCAAAATCTTAAATTATAATACAAATTGAGTTATCATTCTTTGATCATGGTTCACACATGAGAGATAATTCAACAGGACTTACTGCTTTAAGTGAACCCAATATATATATCATTATAAAGATCCACATCCAAGAAGTAAGCTAAAGTCACAAATTATTAAAAATCCACAGCACTAATCATTTATTTAAAAGTTCAAGACAGTCAGATTGATAAAACCAAAGAAATAAAAGGAATAAAAATGGAATTTTTAATTATACCAAATATAACTAAGGTATAACTCTAACTCTAGGTATACCTAAGAGATAAATTATCCATTTCTAATATCAACTTGCAAAAATATTGAGGTGAGTTCTTGAGTCTTTAAATATTTCCTCCTGCAACATATGAAAACTGCCCATTATTTATAAAATGTTCCTTTGGAAGATATGCACATAAAGAATTTAAATGTCCTAGACTAACTAAAAGTTGTTAGACTTTTTATTGATTTACACAAAATCTTATAATTAATAATAGCATGTTTAGTAACTAATTATTTCTTAGATCAATGTTTCACCAATTATATAAAAAGCATGATAAATAGTAATATGATAGAAGTAAATTTTTAATCAGGAGTTGCAAGTTAGGAACTATCTTATACTCACTGAATATTAATTCTGCATTGATACTGCACTTTAAAGACAAACTAGAACTAGGAAAATTTAATCTTGAAAGGATATTACAAATCTCTCAACTTATTTTACCATTTGAAAAAGAAAATTGCAAAATAATTTGAAAATAATAATTTGAGGTTTTTAAAATTTCGTTTTAACAAACTATGCAGTTATTTACAATTGTAACCATTGTTAGTCTGTAAATTTTCCCAATTAAAACAAACTTAAATAGATTATGATAACTTAAAAGATTTTATTCCAAGTTCATTTTTAATTTAACGAATGCAAAAATATTCTATAATAGAAACAAATTCTAAAACTTTATATTTCTTAAAATACATTTTAAAAATCTTATAAAAAACTTGCTTAATATTTTTTAAATGATTTAAATATATTGAAAAATATACCAGTTTCACGTTAGTCGAAAATTTTTTTTTCAGAAGAAATATATGTACATTTTATCAGGTTTCTAGCAATGGTCTCAGTTAAATTTTAAGACATGTCTGAATGTGAAACACAATTAAACAAAGATGATCCCATAGCAGATTTTTCTCATTTGTAGCTAGTCTACAGTCCATTTTTACTCTCAATGGCTGATCGAACCACAGTTTAAAATGAATTCCCACCAATAGAAACATACCCAAGTTGTGAATTCGAATAAAAAATTACTCAACAAACACCAAAGTGCAAAACCATTCAACTATTACTTTTTAAAATCAAAACAGTCAATTAGAGCTCTAAAACTGTATAATGGAATATAGAATAAATGACGATAGGCTATATTTATAAACCATTCATGGCACTATCTGTTTAATATAAGATTTATGATTACCTTTAGCAAAAATGGATAAGTTGGTTTAGGACCCAAACTAACTATCCATATTAGTTTAAAAATGATTCCAAATGTATATAAACATCCATGACTAAAGAAAAAACAAATTTTTCAGCCGAAGCTATAACTAATAAACTGTCAACTTGGCGCAGTCCAAAATGGCAGCAGATTTGGCCACATACACCTCTGTTGAAATATTCTCACATAAACAGAAAAACAGTAGCATAATATTCAGCTTTCTAAATTGTATCAAATTCCCCCACCTACATTGTTATATCTTATATCAACTTAATAACAAGAATGTAAAAAGTACATTCATTGACAATAAATGGAATTTAAAGCATTGATATTTTACAATGAATATAAATTTATTTTAGACAACTGATTAAAAACTGGATTCAGTTTTATATTATTATATAAAATAAACAGAATATTAATAAGTTATTTTATACATTGATTAGTAGATCAAATTATTTAGGTGAAAATTTTTAAAAATGCAACAATATTAAGCAAAATAATTATAAAAATATGCATTAACTGTTAAAATGTAACAATGTAGAATATATATGGAGAATAAATGCTGCCCAATTGAAAAAGATAAAACTGCTTTTTATTTTAATGCAAACAAAACAAATTGCTTAATGTATTATAAATTATTTAACATATAATAAGTGCTTTCATAAGCAACTAAGCATTTATTAATATCTTTCAATTGATGCTCCTAATATTTAATGATTAAAGCATTATATACTCTCTATAAATGATTGTTTATGAAATTTAATACTAAAAGATTTAAAAAGAAATACCTATATATAACTCAAACAATAGCACAATGAAATACAATTGTCATAATTTTTAAGAAATCATAAAAGTACATTATTTTATTGTAAATAATATTTGCCTTATTTTACGATGTTTACTCAAGTCAAAATGATATTTGAAACATGCTTTGCCATGTGTATGCCATGATTTACAGAATGATTTTATATCTTTTTATAATCTAAAGATAATTCTGAATCAAATTTAATTCCAGAAAATATTTACAAGCATTTCTTAGTTATTTTTTAAATGACAAACTATCTTTGCAATCTTAAGCATTTTATTGTATTGTAAATAAATATATGTTTTAAAGTATATAAATTTTAAGTCAATTATTTTTTAAAAAAAAAAAAATGTTTATTTATCTTTTCTATAAAAACGATTTTTCTCTAGATGTAGTATTTTACACATGAATTTTACAAAGATCTCTGAAAAATGCTTATAATAATATTTTTGAGACTAATTGTAATTTAGGAAAAATATAAATCATTGAATCAGATAACATTTTAATATTTTATTGTTTGTACTTTCGAATTAAAAATTGTTCATAAATTATTCTTAGCAATTTTCAAAAATGCAAGCAAATTGTTTAGATAAAATCCACAAGAACAAAAAATTTACTTTCAGAAGTGTATGTAAAAAAAGTAATATGTAAGCACTTACATTTTTCTTCAAAAACTCAATAACTGCTTTTTGGAGAATTTATACTAATAAGATAAGAAATGAAAATACCTATTTTTATTACTTTTATTATTAATGATAAAATAATATGGCGTGAAATAATGGTAGATCACTAACTTTAAATAAATAAAATTATTAAATGAATTTTGAAAATATATTTAAGCATTAAAATTTAAATTAACTATTTACTATAAAATAATTAAAAAAACTATTAACATAAATTTTTTTGTAAATTCTAGTAATTTTTAACATTGTTGAACTTAATGTTAAAATTTCTGTTAAAGCTCAGTTGATATAATTTCATAAAAATAAAAATATCATTTTCTTAATGTTGATGACTGCATAAATTAAATAGAAAATTATATATTTCCTTCTATTTAGTTTATGCATTCATCAACATTTAATTTCTGCATTATGTGTAAAAAACAAACACTAAATAAACACTTTATTATAAATTTATTCGTTTAAATTACAAGTAATAAGTATAATTACATGTTGTATTAAAGTAGAACACTAGTAAGAAAATTAAAATTATAATAATTTAAATTCACAATACAGTCTATTTTAGAAGAAATGATCTAATTTGAAAGAATAATAAATATTTCAGAATTCAAGCACAGTAAAAAGAATAAAATAGATCAGAAATAACGACACAAATGAAACAGAACCAACCTGACACTAACAGATGTCTGATTCAAAATAGAAAAGTTAAGACCAGATGCATCATCTTATATTGCTAAACAGGAAGAGATGGATGTGGCACTGAAATCAGCAGAAACTGAAATTCAGTATTAAGTTCCAGTTTTTACAAACTTTATATTCACATACCTATTTCAAAATTTTGACGCGAGAAACGGTACTTCGTCGTGAAAATTTGGATGTATCATTTACACATATTTTACTCCAGATCGTTGTATTTCTCCGTTGATGACGTCGTGACATGTAGGGTTGCAATTGTAATATTTGCGCGCCAATGTAGCCAATTCAAGAGTATTTTCTATTTGTGTTACTCAAAGTATGGGTAGTTAGCAAACATTGACCTATAGGTAGAATTTTAGTGAGCTGTAAAATATTTCTTTAAACATGAATTTTATTTAAAAGTAAAAATATATTTATCCAGAGTAACAAGTTATTAAAAAGCTTCAAAATAAGAAAATCTATTTTTAAAAACACCATACGAAAATAAAATTTACGACTAATCACCAATTTCTAGAAGTTGGTTCATAACATATAAATACACAATACTGAGTGTGACTAAAAGTTTTTAATTTGGTTAACTTTTATTTAAAAAAGATATCGCCGTGGCACAAAATCATAGATGACTTACTCATGTTATAAAAAATCCCTATTGGCTCATGTAATTGAAGCTTTGGTTTATTCTTCACCTATACCACATACTAAGAATTAAAATGTAATAAGTGATCATTTGTCCGACTAGACAATCTAACTGCTAAAAGTTGTGAAATATTTTGAGCATTCTATGATTACTATCTTCTCTAAGAACTTCTTGGCATAGATTTGTATTACTCATGTCTTTAGTTCAACAGTTCATGGATTCAATCCTAGCTTCTCGAGAAAATATTCTACATCAGCCGATGAACGACCTAATAGCAGAAATCTATAGAAAGATTGTAAAACGTCCGTCCAGTATTTGCCTTTCAAGAGAATTTTTTATTAATAGTGGTTCTCATTTTAGTATCAAAAAGAAAAAAACCTAAAAATTCACTAACTCAATATTTTTTTTAAATGTAGAAACTCAGTTTCCATCTCAGATTGTACAACATTAGCTGGGATCGAACCTTGGGTTTTCTATTCCTCAGCATACTCCTAATCCAATAAAACCTGGGTGACGAAAGAAGATATTCAATTTCCATTTCCGATTATTCTACAGTAGCTCGGATTGAACCTAAGACCAAAGGCTTAACGAAGGTTTCGTATCAGTGATGAAAGCAGGAACTGTTGAACTAAGAACCATAAATCTACCACTTTGTCCACCAATTTATGAGATTAAAGTTGAACATGGTAGAAGAAAAACTATAACACTAAAATTTAATTTTTTTCTGGATTTTATAATGAAATTGTAATATTGGGAATAAGTGAAACGAAAAATTCTGTCCGGTTTTGTAAGTTCAGTGAATTTACGAAATTTATGATAAGTAGATAAACATGATAAACAAATGATAAGTAGATAAACATGTATTGTAATTTTCTAAATTGTACGTGAGGTAAAATAGTGCATAAACGAAGAATGTTCGTATTACAGTAAAAGATATCAAGCACATTTATCGAAATGAGTGCTTGGGAGTTTTCCGGGTTGCATTCATTGTGATATGCGAATATGGCCTATTTTCTGTATAAGACATTTTTTTATAGAAATAAAGTTACTATTACTTAACAAACCCAAACTTAATTAAATAAATAAGTAAGAATCCATTAGGAACATTTGTGAAAAGATTTGAACCAGTTTAAAAGGATTCCAAAATTTGTTAACTATTTCCTCGCATCCGGTTGCTTATATCTGCGTACCAAAGCCAATGATCGTAGATAATCGCATTGAAATTTCGAATTAGGTTCAAGTGACGAGATCGATGTCTGAGTTGGCACATTATTCTCTAGGATTCGGTTCTAGAGGATAGACTCTAAATTAGAGGTCGGTTAGACTCTAAATTAGACTCTGTGACATGTCAACAAATCTGCTAATATGATTCATAATGTCATATAATAGAAAATATTTGTAATAATTCAATTTTTACGACTGTGTAGCATTTATACTAAATTTGCTTCCTCTAAATTTTTTGTTATTTACATATGTTTCCTTGAATGAATTTCATTGAGCATAACTGTAGCTTAAAATTTTTTTTTCATGTAAGCATATTACATAATGTGTTTTGATTTAAAAATAATAGTATTTGCTTTCCAGGAACATCTGTAGATTTGGAGAACTTGTATGAATCATTTAAAAAATTGCCCTAAATGTATAGTAATGCCGCCAAATTTACGTGCATTATGCTGAGTACAAGTTTTAATTGCCTCTTTTGACAAAGAACAAGGTATTCAAAAGAAATACACTTCAATTGAGTAGTCACGTTATAAGACTGATTCAATGCTCGGAGTGGGAGTCTCCAAATTCGGTTCCAACTACTGTTAGAGGAAATGGGTTTTGTGCTTCAGTTTGATCTATAGATCTCTGACTGTTGGATAAGAATTTGAAAATTATAAATACATGTATATGTGTGTGTGTATTCTCGATGAAGTTCTGTGCCATTCCTTAATTTTGCTACATTAATAACCTTAGAGATCGGATGCTAGTGGTTCTATATCGAAATTAAAAGCGATTTAACAGAATTCGAAATATGTGCTGCATTGTAGATTATCTAATTTAACAGTGAGAGGAAAAAAATCAGAAAGAAATTGTTACATGACAGTTTCTATCATTTTAGTTGTCTATGGAAAATTTGTTTCTTTATTTTAGAAATAAATGCAGTATTTGTTATAATTGTGAAGAATTACGGAGACAGTGAAATATTGGGCTAGAGAAAAAGAAATCCATTATTTTTACTTGAATTTCAAGACTTTCTTTAACGTTGCGCATTCCTCAGTACAAATGGCTTAAAACTGTTTTAGGATTGATCTTCAGTCTCTGCAGATGCTACAACTGGTAACATACTGGCCAATTTCGATCATTCCTATGATTTTATCGACATTTCCGACAAGCCTACTTGTGTGAGGTGCAGAATTAACATCAAAAATATCTGAACGGAATTCACGAAATCAATACAATCAGTACATAATTGGCTGTTACAGTATCGAAATGATGAACACTATTCACACAATTTCAGCTGTCCAACTTGCATTTTCGTCTTTATCAAATAAAAATTGTAAAATGTACTTATTTTCTTTTTATTGACTTCCATTGTTAACACCCTATAACTCATAAGTGAATGGGCAAAACAAGAAATAGAAATTTTTTTTTTTTTTTTGTGCGAAACGTTATTTTTTTAACGAGCTTAAATCTGAAATTATTTGGTCACTACTTTAATAGATATGGAACATTATAGCCAACTATTGAAACAATAACAGATTTCTTTTTCTCCATGCAATAATTTATAAAATTAAATTATGACACTTATTAAAATCTAATATTTAATAAGTGTCATAATTTAATTTTATATAATTATTGCATTGAAAATCAAATTATACATATATATATATTTGGACCAAATATAAATACAATAAAGCAACTGGATTATTTAAATATGGCAAAAAGATAGAACACATAACCAGTATATAAAGTAAAATTTACAAGAGGAATCAGTTTAAATGAATTTGAATGAATCGATTTCGCGATGAATTTAAATCAAGTACCAACAGGGCCAGCTTCATCGGGGGTGTTGACCACATTATACACACCTTCATTTATATTCATTAAAGTGATTCATCTTGTAAATTGTGTACTAGTTATATGTTCTATCTTTTTACTATATAATAATCTTGTAATATCTATATAAAATAATTTTACATAATTGATTTCTTCTATTTACTGTATTTATATTTGTTCCAAATATTAAACAATTTTCGAATATCTATTTTAGGGCAATTATATTTAAGCTGTTTTTAAGCTAAATATTTTACCAGGCTTAAATATTTTGTATATACTTATAAAATGTGTATGTTTTTATTTCTTCCGCGCATTGTGATATTTATAATTAGGTTATATATATATATATCTATATATATATTATGTGTGTTTGTACATTTATTCGTATCTGCAGCATACACACTACATTCACATATGCAGTAACACCACCCTCCACTTAGTAAAAGCTTAAGCTGATATGAAACTTTTAACATCCATGGTTTGCTTTTCTAGAAGGCTATCCATAGATGATGGCCTATGTTCACATGTTGCAATGGAAAAATGCGGAAAACTCTAAAGCAGCCACCCAGACAAAGGGGCATTTACTTAGAAAATTTCTGAGTGGGTAACAGAGGCAGACTTCAAACCTTAGACCTTCCATTCCAAAGAACATGATCTTATCTTCAAGCTGCGTTAATCCCATGACAGGAATAAGTATAATTGCTGTTAAAAGGACAGTTTCAGGTGCAATTTTTCGATAGTTAAACTGAATACTGGAAATTTAACGAGTATCATTTTTATTTCAAGTATAAATAAATCAGCTTTCGATAGACTTCAAAAATAACTGTACCTGTCATTCTCAACCCCAGAGTTTGTGTGCCTCCTAATTCTTAAATTGTGCTGCCAAATTTTAGAAATCTATGTAGTAAAAATTGTAATACTTTTTTTCATTAAATGTTAATTTAAATAAAAGAAAAATTACACTGTAGAAGACAACTTGTTTTTACAGTCAAGTACTTTATTTTTTACTGTTAGAAACTTTCTTTTTTTTTTATCTTCAATAACTGTGACATTTCATAAAGTGAAATATTTGCCCTGCATGCAGAAATTTCAAATATTTCACAAGTATCTACAGTTACAATATTTCACATCTCATTTATGTGAATTCAGATTTTTAGTATTAACCAACATAAAAATGAAAAAAGATCGAGAATATTAAATGCAGAAGACAATATAAGAGTATCATTGTCCTTTTTACGACCCAATATAAATGAAATCAAAAAACATCAAGTTCAAATTTCTCATTAAAAGTATCTCTCTCTCGTCATTATTACATCGTAATTAATCCCTTAATAAACGTACTGGTTTTTTTGTAGTTCATATTATATTATTTTATTTTACATTCAAAATCATTATTACAAACTATTTTACATAGTGCAAATTTTGAAATCCTTAAAAAAATTTCACTGGACTAGATTTAAAAAAAGCTAAGGGCGACACCCATCTGCAGATCTCTTGAAGGAAGTGACAGGAGCGGAAATAGATTGACAGCGGGGTAATCTTGGAAAATAGATAAGAAACCGCATATTTTTCAGAACCAAAATGAATTGACGGAAAGAGAAAATAACTGGAATAAGAATATAATACGATAAAAAAAAACTAATTTCATTGGGATTATTTTGTCTTTAAATTAAAAATGTATATAAACATATAAATATTAAAGGTGGAGGGAGAAAGTATGAGAAAAACTCTTTCCTTCCCCCTTCCAAGACGTGCGTTCTTTGAAAATATGGAGAAGGTTTTCTCACAAACTTTACAAAGAACGTCCCCTGCTGGTACTCTGAGGAATACAGGAAAAGGGGCCACGAACACCTGTAGATCCCACCTGTCAGAGATCCCCGAACTTTCTGGAAAATCTATTGAATCGATTCTCAGTGAGATAAAAACTTCAGAGAAATTGGACCACACAAAAGTTATCTTCAGGACTAAAATTAAGCGTTTTTTGTTCAAGAATACATAGGCTAAATCCAACACCTAAAGTTTGTTTTAAAGATTCTTTGCAAAATGTTAAGTCATTTATTTTGTTTTTAATGCTTATTCGTATGCTGTAAATTTGTTTAAATAGCTAGAAACAGTTTTAATATGGCAAAAAAGGGCATATATAACAAATGTAAATTTTGAGGAAATTTGATTGGTAAAGTGCAATCAGGCCAAGAAAAATATTGTTTAAAAAATGAAATCTAATTAAAATATTTATAAACTTTATATAATTTACAGGAAATGGAAAGTTGTTTTTTAGGGGTGGAGAAGCATCTCTATTGCTTCAAGTACGTATCTTTGTGTATACTAGTAAACGAAAAATGTATAAATGCTACTTTTAAAATAAGATAATTTATAAGTAATTTTTAATATTTCAAACACAAATGATGTCCTTCTAACATTTAGTAATCAGTTTTTTTGACATTTAGTAAGCTGCATTATTGAGGAAAGTAATTGTAGTCGAGTCTAGAAGGTAGTGAGTTCGATACCTGACTCCTATATTACTAATATTTCGTATGCATTAATATTTTCAACATCACATAGGGGACAGCCTATCCCCTTTAAGCTCTTTTAATATTCAACGCTTCAGTTGCCTTCCAGAAAGTAGGACTACGGCAAGGGAGGAAAATCGGAAAACTCCCAAGCACCCACCTGTAAATTATAAAGAATTTATATGATAAAATTACATGATAAATTTGTATGCAGAAACTCATCCTTTCACCTTCTCTCATTCAACAATTGTTGGTAATATCGAATCAAGAAATTTCTATAAAATCTTACCTATAGGTCAAGGTGAGCCCATATACTTATATTTTGCTCCGAATTATTTTATTGCACTTTAATATTTTATTTCCAAATGTCTGGATTATATTAACTTTTTCGTCAGACTCTGCTGTTGTAAGTAATTAAACTAAGAATATTCTATAATTATTAAAAACGGTTTCTCTACAATTAGAAGACATCACTCTTTTCCTCATTTTTTTTTTAATCAGCACTAATTTAAGTTTAGTAACACTTGTATAATAGAAATGTTACTAAACTTAAATTTGTGAACGCACAAAAAAAAAGTAGTAACACAAATAAATTAAATTCAATTATCTTTATAACCTTTCTGATTACCTTGATCGCATTTTCAACATTTCTATTTATTATTATTTGAATTGCAATCTTTCAAATAGAATAGAACGTTTGCTTAAGATGCTCTTTTATCTATATTATAATTTGTTTCATTCATAGTAAAACAACTAATAATATTTTTATAGACTTCTTGCTAAAATTTCTACATAGCACTAATTTTCTATTTTTTAATTTATATTAAAATATAGAAAATTATTAGTTTTTAAGTATATCCTATATAAGTTTTTTAGTATATTTTCTTGGAAAAGTAATCATCAAATATAACGGGGACAGTAAAAATAAATGTAGTATAACAAATCTCAATCTCTTCATTTCACCATTGAACTGACAACCGAACAGTTTTTCTTCTACTTTTCGGATCAGCAGTTCGTGGGTTCTATTCTCACAACAGTCAAGCATGAATATATAGTGGTTCAGTGTCCATTTTAAACTGTAATTCTTTTCTGCTGATTACTCTGCTTAATTTTCATGTGTAACTGCTGATTACTCTTCATGTGTAAAAAATTTAGATAAAATTTAAAAAAAAAAATCGAACAGCAACAATTTAATTCTTTTCATTATGATAAAAATTATTATTACAGTTTAAAGATCTGTATAAATAAAACTCAAAGCCAAATATCTGAATAGTTAATTTTTAATTATTCTCATTTTTAAAGTTCACTATAATGAAAAATGACAGTACACTTATTAAAAAAAACCTTTTTATGTAATTTAAAAAGAAGAATTTATCACCAAATATGTACTGAAACATAAATAAATTAAGATAATCCTCTGAAAGTGCATAATAAGCGAATATATAGTATTTCAGAATTTAATTTAAAAGTAAATTGGGGGGAAAAAAACTGAAAAAAAGAGAGGGAAGAAGGGAAAAAAAAAAAAAAAAAAAAACGGAAAGAAGCTTTGGTACTGAATTATTTTCATAAGTATAATTATTAACATACATAATGAAAATTTTAATTTATTTGTAATAATTTTTTTTATCATTTATGAACCTATTCTTCAGACTTCAATTTTTAATCTTACATAGTATATAAAAGTTCATCTAAATTTTTAATTATAATAATAATAAATTAAAAGTAAGAGAACAATTCAAATTAAATGTAATCAAGCATTGAACTAGTAATTTAAGTCATCGTCTAGTTAAGTAAGTTTTAGTTAATTTTATTATTAGATATCGCCAAAATTTATTCCATAGATCGTTTTTATTTCTGCTGTGTATTTGAACTATATAGAGGGCGCATTTGTACCTAAACCAATCTGGCGGGGAAAATGGAAATGTTTTTGTTTTGTTATGATAGATCGTTGAAATGTTAAATTGTTTCTCATACAATACAGATATTTTAGTTTACAATGGCAGTTAAACGATTTTTACCGTTGGAATTTAGTGATAATGATGTTCTTCAACAGTTCACTTCTCTACGATCACAAACTCAAATTATGTTCAAAGAAAATGTAGAAAGTTGTATAATCCTGGGCGAAACTAGGTAAATACAAATATTAAGTAATAAAAGTATGCATGTTCTTAGTTTTATAGTTTATAGAAATAATGTAATTTTTATTAATAAATTTGCTGAATTTTTTTAAATTTAAATTGAAAATGTAAAACTTTATATTTAAAATAAGATTTACTTTATTTTTAAAATAAGTTTACTTTATATTTTATAAAATAAGTTTACTTTATTTTTAAAATAAGAAAAGAATGAGCTTACTAATATTTATAAATAACAGTCAAAATTACAGCCTTTCCTTTAATATTTTTCTTCATAAAATCTGTTGACATTATAACATTGATATTGATTAAATATGATGAGTTATTGTGTAGAAAATAAGTATTCATATGTTTGATCATATTTATTTTTTAAGTAATTGTCTAAGAAAATGTTTATTAGTTAACTCAAAATTAATTATTTCCATTACTTTAATATTAAACTATTGGCTTTATGTGTAAGAGAAGGATTCACCATAAGGCTTTCGAAAATTTGTATTTTAGAAATTGTTATAATTTGGAATTAAAAAAAAATCTCCATTGTGTTAGATAATATTAAACATAAAGTAAAATCTCAATATAGATTTTTCACAATTTCTGTAAATTTCTACAAATACATTATTTATAATAAATTCCTTTACAAGAAAATTTAATCTTAAGAAATGCATTTTGGTGTCTTTTTGAAGTTTGTTCTAATGAGATTCAACTATATTGTTGCTAAATTTATGTGTATTGTTGCAAAATCTTTTCTACAATTGATACAATGAAAACACTACTCTCATCCTACTGATTTTTTCCCCCCAATAACTGCTGTCCAATTTACCCTGGGCTATTAATTTTTCAATGCTTGAATAATTAGAGGAAGGTCTAATCAATAAGAAGCAGTTTATTTTAATATATGAAATCTATACAAAACTAACATTACATTCTTTCAGTAT
>JAPDSC010147937.1:82093-94603 GCA_026290005.1 Latrodectus geometricus
TTTTAATAAACTGATTTGGATGAGAAGATTCTTAAAATTGAAAATTAGAAACAATGACAATGGCTGACAGTGGCAATATACGTCATATCAGTGTTAATTTTATTACAATATTTTTGAAAATTGACTTATTCATATTAAATTAATTGAAAAAAATTATTTAATAGTTAAATGTATAAATTTTATAACAATTGTGATACAGTTTATCTATGTTTAGGATTTCTATGAAACTGAATTTATAAATATATGTATTGAATTTTCATTAAAATAAATCCAAAAAATTCTAAATAAAATGAAAAATTGAAGTACAAAAGAACAATATTATAATTTCAACCTTTAATTGTTGATAGTTGCGATATTCATTAAAAAGGAGAGGAAAAATACTTAAGTTCAATCTACGCAAATTTTGTCGTTTCCATTTATTCTAGAATAAAAAATTAACAAAATTAACGTTTAAAAGTACCGGTGTTTATTGAATTTTATGAAACTGTGTATGTTAGTTTCTTAATTTATCATATTTGCTTATTTTATTAGCATAAATTCAAGTGTTGCACCGGTCGACATTTAATTAAAATTTGTACATTTCAAATTAACTTGATTTAAATCGTATTGCTAATATGAATAATTTGTAAAAACACTGAAGCATAAAATGTTTTGCTAAAACATGAAATTATTTCATAACAATGATAACGTTTTCTATTGGAAAACAAACTTATTTTAAAAAACAAAATGGTGTTTTGAGATAGTCTCGCCAATGAATATACAAGTTATTAAATATAAATTTTTATTCAAAAATAATGATAAAGTTTGTTTTATTATAAATTTATGATTTGGAAGATAATAGTTTGCTGATTAATCCATTTGATTTAAAATTATTGTTTTCCTTAAATATATTAATATATCTGTAAGCATGTACATTCGTGAACAATAAACACATTTTTACCATTTCCACTTTTAATTTTCTTATTTATTTCGTTTTATTTTAAAATTTTCTATTAATATGTACACAAAAGTTATTTATTGGTATGAATGAGAAACTTGTACATTTATCTTTCACGAAAAATACAGTTATTATGCTCTATATTCATACTCTGTCATTAACAATATTTGCTACTACAATAAATAGAAATAGAAAATAAATATAAAAAGAAAATTTTAAAGTTTACCATAATAGTTACATTTAATAGTATATAAAATGCTCAAAATCTGATTCTTCGTTCTTGAGATTAAAATGATTTCACAAATCCTGATTTAAATTACAAACTAAATATTAGTAAAAACCGCGTCCGATACATCTTGCTATACAATCCCTTCATTTGGAGATATAATTGCGGTATCTTTGAATGTAGATATTGACTAGTTTCCCATATTTTCCAAATTATAATAGAATGTTTTTATGTTTAGGGCATGTTATTACTGCATCATAGTAGAAATTGATATAAATTTAATTTTTTTAATACATTGCAATCACGTTTCATCCGGAAATTTTGCTGATTTGAATTTAAAAAAAAATTTACTAATTAAAAGATAAATGTAAATAGATGCTTAAAATGGGGGGAAAATAATTTTCATATAAATTATTTTTAAGGTTTAAATTTTCGAAAAAATATTAATGCGTTGAATGATAATTTGATGTTATTGAAACTACTTTAAAAAGAAAGTTAAAATTAAAAGTTATTTTTTTAATATTTCTCCTAATTGCTAAGATAAAATTTTCTAGATTATTTATAAAAGTTTTAATTAAACTTATAAAGCAAATAGATGAAGCAAATTCTTTACTCGAATCGTGGTGCCATCTATCAATCACAAACGTAAGCAATTCATCTTTTTATTTCATAATACTTTTTTCAGTTTGTGAAATTAAGAAATACTTAAATGGAGATATTTTGTAATTTTAATTAAAATAGGTAAAACTGTATGAAAGAATAACATTTTTTTATAATTATTTTTCTAAATTTTTTTGTTTAATTATAAGTTAGATTTTCAAAAAAAAAAAAAAAAAAAAAAAAAAAAAAATGGTAGCTAAAAAAGATTTATAATATCTATAATTTCTTTTATGTTTTAATTAATTGAATTTTTAAAATCTGCTTTCCTTATTATATGTAACTACACAGCCGTTGTGAATAAAATTTATGCTTTATAGCATTATAATAAGTTAATAAAACTGAATAACACATTTATTTCTATCTAATATCAGAATATTTTAAGTATTTTCTGAAAATTGATGTAAAGAATAATAAGACTCAGTTATTAAAGTTTTCTATTTAATTTTTAATACATTTTAAATAATTTAATTTTTAATGTTACTTTTCATACTATTAGTAGTTAAAAATTTTGTCTTACATAAATAAAACATATACTATAATTATTTTCAGAAATTAACCTAATGTGTTGATTTCCAATTTCTTAAAGTTGTTAACATTGTTATTAATAATTAGAGAGCTTAATTTAAAGTTTATATGTTTAAAATGTTGTTACAATAGATCCTTTTTTAGACTAATTTAATGAATAACATCAATTTCTAATCATTTTCAAAATGTGGTTTTGTTACTGTATCAATTTATTTAAATTATAATTTTAGGCTAAAGAGTTCTCTACTCTTTCAAGCAGCTTTATCATTTGCCAGTGAAGGTGACTTAGTCATTTTTATTCGCCCAAATCCATTTTCTGTACAGCCATATCAAGTTTCTAATATGGTCATTGCAGACTCTTCAACATTGGAATGTATAAAAATGGTGTATGTTAATTAAATTTCTTTGATAATATTTTATGTTTTGATTTTTTTATTGAATGTTTAGATTTGTAACATTTACATTAAATTTATTATTTAAATAGATACATATCCAGTCCCCCTGAATTGCTGCAATATCTCTGTAGTTTTCATACAAAGGAATGTTTTCCAATTGCTATAATTGTGGATGATATTCATCATTATGTTTCTCATTATTCTGAGGTATTAATTTTATTTCCTTTATTATATGTGTATACTTGGATTGTTTAATATTATACTTAAAATGCATTAATAAGTCTTACAGTTTAAAAGTCTAATGTCAGCCTTTTAAGGCAATTTTTTTCTGATTTAAAAAACTGTTTTTTTTTTTCTTTTCTTTATGCAGATGCTTAAAAAGGTAAATACCCTGTATTTAAAATTACTTATTGCATGGTTCTAAATTGTATTTTACAAATTAATAATTTTTTTCTAAGAATTTTAATTATGAATAATAGAAGTATTCAAGATGTTGGTATATTTATTTATTCTTCAATTAATGAAAGCAAAATGTTTATAATTTTTCCTCTTTGAAATTATTTGTAAATTTAGTATTATATGAATGTTTAAAGAAACAAGCTTTTATATGAAAATTGTTTGTTCAATATTTATAATTGATTCTAATTTTTGTTAGTGTCAGTTGAGTTAGTCATTTTCAATCAAAAGTTTAATCCATAAATATTATTTAATTTTGAAAAGAACTTCAAATTTTAAAATTTCCTGTGAAGTAAGAAATATATTTTTAATGTTCCCCCCAATTGTGCAACATTTTTACTTGACATATACTATATTTCAATATTGTGCAGTGTTTGAAAGTAAACTTCCTGAATTTTTATTGTTTTTAAATCAGGAAGTTTACTTTCAAACACTGAAAATAATAAATAATTATTAAGAATAAATTTCACAAAAGGGAATCAAAAATAATATGCAAGTTAAACATAAAATAAGATAACTAAAATGTTTATAAAGCACCTGCAAACATTTTACTATTATAAAATTTTTCATGAAATGTTTGTCCAAGCTATTTGATAATTGACATGACAATTACACTCTACTCAACAACTTGGTTCACTACTCATAAATATATTTGTTTCCTAGAACATTTTATTACAAAAGTGGAGTAAATGTTTTATGTTACTAATGAGTATTATTTATACAAATAATGCTTAAAAGTCTGATCCAAAAGTATTAAGGAAATTTTGTGAACTCATTTGTTATATATTATGTAAAAATGAAAATCTCATTTTTTTTCTCTCCTTCATTGTAAAGTATTTTTTTAACTGATAACCTTAAGTTAAATATTGCAATGCATATTTGGTGATAGTTAATACTAATAAAGAGAAATAAGTTAATAAATACTAATAAAAAATCTCTATAATAGGATGAGCGTAAAGAATTTTCATTAATAAAATTGTTTGCTGTTCTTGCTGATACTTCTGGATATATAACTCGTAAAAAGTAAGTTTATATTTTTCTTATTATTGTTTTAATATTCTCTTCTGAATAAAATGTTTTAACAGCATAAAAGAACTTGGTTTTAAACTAGAAACCTATTATAATCTATTTCTTTGTTGATCATTGTTATAATTATAATTAAAATATATAATTTTATTATTAACACGTGAGAGAACTGTGCTTGTGGCCGAATAATCAGCACTTTAATTTTTGTTCAGCAGATGGTAAATTTTTGTCTCACTTAAGACCTGGATACTTATAGAGTAGTTTGGAATCCTTTTTAAATCATAGATCTAGGTTAAATACTGCAGTTATAGTGTTATAACAGGGTCTATTGTATAACTAGCAAACTAACAATATGTTGACTTACCCAGTAGCTAGGTGGGCTTTTCTGAAATTTAAAACCACTTCTTGTACAGTGGAAACTCTTTGAGTTAGACTTATCTTTACAAAATAAAGGAAACTAGATTAGAGGCAGAAATTCTGTAGGCCACCCATGTCTGATTGCAAGAGGCCATTAGTAGCATGACAGCTTCTCTAGACAAATAAAGAAAACTTCATATGATGGAGCTTTTTCAACAGGACCCTGCATGTAGAAAATGCCATAAGAATGAGGAAGTGGTGCATGTGATACCTTTGCTTTGATGACTTTTGATACTCTTGATATTAAAGAATTACACCTCAATTTTGTAATAAGGCCTTTCTGATTTCATAAACAAATGGGAAATGCTAAAGAATACATATTGCATACATCATTATATATATATATATATATATATATATTGTATGCAATCTGTGTAAAAACATGCATTAAAATGGTTTTAAACTTTTTGTGAATAGCAAATTTTGCTATTAGTATATTGTTTTCATTTCCTATAAGATGAGTTTGGGTTCTAGTTTTTAATGAAGTATGACAATTAATTATGGGTACATATAAACCAGAATTGTATCTGATTGCTTTCTTAGATCATCATATTTCAAATCTTCTTTTCAGTCTTTTCAAGCTTTAGTATGACATAAGTATGGTTATCAATTAAGATCAATAATTTAAAAAATTTACTAATAATTTTGTGGGCAATATTTCAAACTCATTTTTTAACCGAAAAACTGAATTAAAAATAAAGAAAATTTAAATAAAAGAAGCAATAATACATTTATCAATAGCCTAGTTAGTCACTTTACTTTCCCTTACTACTAAATTAAGGGATGTGGATTTATGAGCAAATTGTTCAAAGATTAGTGCATAAAATAGTGAGGAACCAAATTTATAAGTCATGTTTTTGTTTCTGTTTCATTGAAAACTGCTGAAATGGTAGTCAATTGGTCTTTAGTTCATTAGTTTGTTGTTTCAACTCTCACATAGAGATTTAGTATTTGTTGCAGTTCACAATTTATTTTAAATTAGGTTCAAGTCTAACTTGCCCTTGTATAGCAAAAATGGCCATTAAGTGAAAAACAAAATCATCTTAGTGAATGTCAGACAATTAACTGAAAATATAATTTTTGGCTTCATTGTCTGCCAGGGGTAGAGACAAGGAGACAGGATGGATTAGTCATGTGGCAGAGAGAAATGTTGGGTGGATTGTTTTGATTACCAAGGTGTAATGGAAGTTCTTTATATATATCTTTTAAAAATGTGTGACAAACGTCTAAATTAATGTTTGTATGTTAATGTGTTATAAATATGTCATATGAAAGGAATATGTTATTCTACTATCCTGGAGACAAAATGATTATAAGAACTTCATAAAATTCACGACAAATAGTACTTTCTTTCAGATTGAATTTTTTCTGATCATAAACAGTTTTAAATGCTTGCCAATATTAGAAACTCCTTAAGGGAATAAATTATTTTGTCCTAAATTAAATGCAAATTGGTTTAAAAATATTTATTACTTGGGAATTTTGTCAACATTAATTAGAGATGAATCAGAATGTCATATCCAAAGTATTACTAACTTTCATTTTAATAAAATTTTGAGGATAATTTCAAAAATTTTTTTAGAATCTTTACTTTTACTGATTAAATATGTTTAAATGATACTCCACTTCTTATTACTGACACTTTGATATGAAATACTACCCAAGATAATTTTTGATGATGGAAAAAAATACATTTCTAATTAATACCATTTCTACAATTCTTATTTAGAATGCCTAAATAAAAATGAAAACAGCTGTCAATCTTATAAATTGCTGGTTATTTTCTTTCATAACATTTAGCATAATGAAAACTGTTTCCAAAAAAAAAGGTCTTATATTGAAATTTATATAATATTGTGTATAAATTAAAGTTTCTCTTTATAAATATTATTACCTATATTTTTTTTCTATGGATAATTTTATGCATGTTAGCTCATGAGTTACTAATACCTGTTCTATATTGTTGTTCATTGAAAAAATTAAACCACAATAATTGTAAAAAAAAATTTAATGCACATTTACCAAATTTTTCATTAATAGATGTGGATCTTTTAAGAAAACTTGTTTTATCATTGAATAATATTGCATCTTACATAACAAATTTATTCACATTCAGAATTGATATAAACTTTCATATATTGAATGAACTGCATGGTTATTTTAATACCACATTGCCACCAGTCATAATTTTAAAAAAATGCATTGTAGCTATTTGAAATTTACAACATGAAAGTTTTTTTGTGTCATGAAAGCAACTAAATATCTTTTGTGTTGCAATTAATAATAAATAAAACTCTTATTTGTGACAAAAGTCATTGTCATTTGAAGGGGAGGTGAAATCACTTTGCTGAGAAAGGAGAAAAAAAGCAAATATTTATAAGAGCAAAGAATTATTAGACTTTAGACAAATTATTTTTCATTCTCATTATGTTTTCAGCCATTTAATCACCTGATACTTTGTACATACAACTTACATTTAAATTCACATTCAAAGAAACCTACTGCCGACTGAAATGAAACTTCAGTCCTCAATAGGTTTCTTTGTCAATATTTATGTCTGATTTATTCATATTCATTCAAGTCATCTTGTTAATACTGTTGGTTTTCTACAGGCCTAGGTATAGGTCCTAGGTATCAGTGGCTTTTTTCAGTTATGATGGTTCTTTTTATAACACATGCATGTCAAAATGATCTAGGTATAATTTTCCTGCAGTATCAATGCAAGAATTGATTCATAAATCCTTGATGTTATTTTTATAAAGTGATTCCGAGACATGATCTTTCCTTGTAAAGGTACCTTTCAATATTTACACAGAAACATATTTTTTATATGCTAATACATGTATTGTAAAAAGATTTAGATTAGGCAAGAAAAATGGCATACTAATTGTTTACAAAAATCTAATCTTTCAATAATTTCAGTAGTTATCCTTAATTCATAATAATAGTTATCCTTAATTCAAAAGATACATAAATCTTCAGTGATAGTAAAAAAATCAATAATTTTTAAAACAAAAGATGAAATGATTTCACAAGAAAGGGTTCGAAAATGGGAATTAAAATTATTGCAAATATGAGATCATTTTAGGGACCAGCCATTATTTCTTAAAATCCTGAGTGTTTGTAAATTGGTGGCTCATAAAATCAAGTATCTACTGCATTTATAACTTTATTGACAACATATTTTTAAAAATCTGTAGCATGTTATGAAATTAGTAGGTTTTTTATAGAAACTTATTTAATTTAATGTTTATAGTGCAAAATTTTTATATCCTTTTTTTTTACAAATTGTAAAGACAACTGAAAAACCTTTATTTTATTATAAGTACATCTGTAATTTTGAAGTAGTTTGTGCATTGAAAAAATATAGTGAAACTTTTTCTGCAGAATAAAATGTGTTAATCATTTATCCTTTATTCCTTATTTATTGACTTTAAAAGAAATTTCTATAAACGATGATTGAGGAATTAAAACATTTTTTTAAAATTTTATATGGTGAATAAAATTTGAGACTGGAGATATTGTTATTTTTTAAAAAATATAATTTTTCTTTGTTTAATTTTGTTTTTAGAATGTTGAATTTGAAATTTAAATTGATATTAAACTCAGAATCTGAGAGAAGAGATTCTGTAAGTCATGAAGTTTACATGTAATCGTAAAATTAAAATGTTTACATTTCTTATTTATACAGGTTGTATGAATAATATCTTATATTTATACAACCTGTATTATAATACAGGTTGGATTAATACAATATTATTTTCAACTACAGAAAAAGTACTTGCAACATATTGGATAATAAAACTAAAATTATACTTTAAACTTTATTGTTGGAGGAAATGGCTAAATTTGGATATCATGAAATATCAGTTGTGTAAAAAATCTCAAATTTTAAGTTTTTCAGACTGTAATTTTAAAATTTTTGTAAAAATTGAATCCATTGTAGCTTTTACTTTCTAATTTTGAAGGCATTAATTTTAGATTAAATTTGTATAGTTCAAAAATGCATTTTTAGATTCCAGTAAAGGACTTAGGGAAAGGAGAACTTCTCAGGAATCAATAAGACACTATTTAAACAAATATTAAAAAATAATTCTTATATTAATTTATTTTGAAGGTATGGTCAAAAAACATTTATAATTTTTTAAAATTAAATGAGAATAGAAAATAATATGATTAATAGAAAATATAAAAATAGTTTAATGTGAACAATTGCTAACATAATTTTTAAAAAATGAACTGTGTTTCATTTTTTAGATTATTGGATTCTTTTTGATTTTATATGGTTTATTATATCTTTTTCTGTAAACAATTTTTGAAATATGAGATAATTTCTTAAATATTTGATTTTCTGAATGAAGTTTTTCAATTTTCTTCATTAGAAGAGTCTGTTATTTGCTTCTTTACAATGTTGTATTTAAATATTGATTCTTTCATTTGATTATTGTTGTCCCTTAACATTTTATCACATGTTGAAATGAGGCACAAACAAATATCAATGTTTATTAGAATTGCATCATAACTCATTAACTTTTTATTATTTTTTCTTTCTTTGTGAATCATGTTTAACTCTAATATTTTTATTTGGTTGAGTATATATATATATATATATATATATATATATATATATATATATATATATATATATATATATATATATTATCAAAATTAGATTTCATGAAATTATCTAAATCAGACCTAAAACTCCACAGACAAAACTGAAGTATTTGCACTTCAGCTCTGTCTATGGAATTTCAGGTCTTATTTAGGTAATTAAAATGTACTATTAAATTATCCTCCAATACTTTATTAACATAGCTTGTTTAATCAATTCTTTTAATATAGTTTGCTAAGGCATAACTGACAAATGATGATAATGTAATATTACCGGATGCTATAAAGATTTAGTCTAATTAAAATGTTTTATGGATTAAAAAAGAAGTCTTTATGATTTAATGTTTTTTAGTACATTTAAACAGTATTTCATTGGTCTTTGCAATAATTTAACTCTATTTATATAATATCTATCTATATATATATATATATCATTCATATAGAGCAGTTGTGCAATAAACTTTTAAATTTTTTACATATTTTCAATCTTTTAATTTTAAAATAATATTTCATTGGGAGTGTTAGTTTATGGCATATTTAACTTGAATAAAACGTTTTAAACTATTCTATATTTCTTGATATATCTAATCTGTTAGCTTTAAATAATATTCTAAAAGGGAAAAACAATTCTTCCTAAACTTTATGTAATCTATAATAAAACACTCTGCTTTCTTATGTAGTATAGTTTGTTGAATGTATAATGTCCTCCAAAAGTGGATGCTTGTTGAAACTATTGTTTAAATAAGATAACACTAAAAAAATGATCAATAAAAAATAATTAATAAAAATTAAATAAAAATGAAATACATAATAGCAAAACAAATACACAAGAAATTGGGGTACAGTATTATTATAGAAAGTTTTTGTAGACAGGAATCAAGATATCAAAGTTTCATTCCCAATGCTCTTTTTTATATCTTGGAAAAAAATTAATTGTTATACATTAGTAATTATATAAAAGTATTATAATAATTATCAGGATGTGGACTCATTCATATGAAGAAAAATAAAATGTAGAATTTAAAATTTTCCTTGTGTATTTAATAAGAAAGTGTGTGTTAAATTTTTGAACAGAGAACACTAATAAAACTTATTATGGTTATTTGTAGCTCAATGGCTGAGCTAGCAGCTGTATGTTTAATGCTTTGGCTTTCCTTTCAGCAGTTTATAAATTAGAATATCTCCTCAGGCATGGATATTTAATGATTCAGAATCTACTTTAAACTGTAGGTGTCAGTTGAATTAATTATCTTGTTCAAAATATGTCTAGAGTGACAGATTATAGTTTAATGCTAATGGTTTATTAAATTGTACTATAAAATCTTATTACAAAATTCTAATAAATTACAAAATTTTTAATCCTTATTTCATAATAATTATTTGTATCAACAATACAATTTAGTATCATTTAATTTGATTTCATATTAAATTTTGATTATTCAATAATTAATTCTGATGACTAATTGTCCAGTTTATTTGTCCTCATTACTTTATCGAATACTTGTTGAATTATAGAGAAATGATTTTTTATTACAGAGGTGAACCCTGCCACTACATGGCTTCATTGGACAAGAATTTATTTCCGAGTCATTATTTTAAAAGATTTTTTCAGGAAATATGGTTTATTTCTCATACAGATGAAAATTCTAATGAGTATTTTGTAACTGATGATAGCATACCTGCTTTTAGATTTAATGTCACTGTTACTGAAGATAATTTAATAGTAGCAGATAAGCTGACAAGGTTTTCGCCTGTCGTAGAGCAGTGCCATCCTTCTGAGAATTTAGGAGCAGGAAATGTAACTGGTTCTGTTACATGAGTAAGATAATATAATGGAATAAACTATTAGTGGCATTCGAACTTAAAAATTGTCCTTTGTGACTGTTGCTGTAGTATTATATTGGTTATTAAATTCACAAAATTTGTAACTTTTAAACTATATAATGTTTAGGTTCAAAATCATTATTTCTTCATCTTAAAAATATGGGGAAAATTCATTTCATCAATAACTGTGAAATTAGTTTATATTTACTGAATTTCAGAAATCATGAGAAAATTGCGTCATTTTCATATTCTATTTTTATTTAGTCTGAAAGCAATGAATTTTTTGTAACTGAATGTACAAAAGGTATTTGTATTATTTTTAAATAAAAATTTCAAATTGAATGTTTTATCTTATATTTAGCTGGTTTAATTATAATTTAAAGGCCTTCTTTCTGAGTAACTAAAAATAGTTTATACTCATATATAATATAGCCAAGAAAATTTTGAAAGGATAGAATCACTTCAAATATTTGTTTAAAACTGTCTGCAATATGTTAAAAAATGTAGGATTTACTTTTAACTATATCATGTTATTTGGTAATGTGCAAGAAATATACAAATATTGCTAAATATTGACATAAGCTTAATATGGTAAAAATTATTGTCCCCCCAGTTGTTAGTATGACATTACAATTGATAATGTAATGAAACTCTGTGTTCAAAAAATATGGATGAAAAGAATGAAAAGCAAACTATTCAAACCAAACCTAATAACTGAAAGTTATTTTATGAATTTTTTAAAATTCACAGCATGTTAATGCTTTCCAACAAAATATTTCATTGATAAGTAAGTCTTATTCATGTATCCAAAGAAAAAAAAAAAACTTTGGTAGACTCTTTACATTACATTGACCTTATAGTCTGGTCAGTGAATTTGTTTTCTGTACATCAGTAAAATTATTGTTTTTTATAAATTCATAATGTTTAGCATTTGGCCTTTTGTTCAACAGTTAATGGTTCTATTCTTTTTGTGGTTGGATGTTTGTAGTAGTTCAGAATCCACTTTAACTATAGGTCCCAATCTACTGAACCCTCGTGTCTACAAAATCGTCGTTGAAGGGCAAACAAACCAAATCAATCCCTTTATACTGTACACGCAAAAAATAGCGATTCTACATAATTTCTCTTTTTTCCATAAATCAGGATCCATTGGCGATCTTCTACTCCAAGAAAAGTGCACACTTATTAGATTATGTCAAGCCCATGATGCACAGCTTAGTTTCTTTTCAGTTATAAATAGGCTTGCGAAATCTCTGAAATGTTCAACCAGAACACTGGAATACTTCCTCCCCAGCGTCGCGAATATTCAAAGACACACTTTTAGCGAATTTTTAGAAGTGTTTGAGAAGTTATTTTATGTGCTATGAATAAGTGGGTACTGATTAGGAATCTAATCCAGCGGTAATAGTAAATGATAATTATATATATAT
>JAPDSC010147937.1:94703-116227 GCA_026290005.1 Latrodectus geometricus
ATATATATATTTAATTCCAACTCATTAGTATTTATGAGTTATTTAAAAATTAGAAGAAGCACTTTGAATGTGGAATAAAAATTTGAGCAATATTTACATTAGCTAGGGTTGTTTTCAGAAAGACTTTTCTGATTTTAATCTTGTTGTAACTATAACTATCTAATACCCTACCCTTTAGAGTCCTTTATCAAACGTTTATCATCAGTACGTACTCCAACTGGTGCTGATGTTCCATGTAAGCTAAAGGCATATTAAACAATCTAGATCAGATTGGGAGCTGCTATGGGATTATCCTTGAAGTGACCAAACAGCCTGTGTGTGTGTCAGAGAGAGTAATTTTTCTTCTCTTGAAATAATCACACATCTGATAATCTCTTTCGCTGTTCCAAATTTCACTTAAATTACTCCCTAGCTAACGACTTCGTGCATGGCGACACGATGACAATTTACTAATTAGCAGACCATCACTTTTCTACGGTTTTCACTTTCCATTCAGTATAAAAATAAATGATAAATTATTTTAAATAATCTTTCACAGTTAATTATTTTTACACATTTTTGGTCATCTATAAAAATCAAATTTAGTTTTGATCGGGACGTAAAGGAACCGGCCGGGACATCTGGATTTTTTCTGGAAACTGGGACTTTTGGTAAGCATAGCTATAAAAAATTAAATTTAGAACTACTTACGCAAACTGTTCTTTTCATATACAACCTTGAACTCAAGGTCTTATTTCTCCATTCATACCATTTCGGAAGAAGGCAGTTTACTAGCTGGTCCTATGTAATTGTCATTCTTATTTTTCTTGTTCTCGACTATATTCCCGATTATATTCGATTGAAATATAACTAATTCCCGACTATCTGCAGAAGTTTTGAATTAATATCTCAGCTAGTCCGACAAAATCACGAATGATTGGAATAAATCAACACAAATGTGTATTTGAATAATTTATGCGCACAATAATTAATATAAACGTTAATATTTATTTCGAAATAATAAATTTATTCACTTTTAAATCCATAGAGTACCTCCCAAACAATCATTTAAAAAAAAAATTCTGTTTCTTTGCATTAGAATTTTTTTTTTTTTTTTTTTTTTTTTTTTTTTTTTGTTGTTAGAAATTGGGCTTTTTTTAGAGTTTGGGCGTTGCATAAAATCTGCATTGGGAAGGTCAGGATTAACTGAATATTCATAGTCAGTAAATTTTTGTTTCTTATTCTAACATTCGTTACAACATCTATAGTATCATGCTTCGCGAAAATAATGTTCATAGGTAATCGGCCGTATTGAGACTAATCTTAAGAAAGGAAAGTCCGAAAATTCCTAAGAGCATACATCTCGAAAAACGTATGCGGAAGCACGATTTCACCGATTTTTGATTAGTGGTAATTAGGATTGAACCTGATATTTTATGTGCTTAAGATCGCAGTGTCACCGTCTGATGCTTATATAAATACATTAAAAAAATAAAAAATTCAAGTAAGCTTTTTTGAGGTTCATTGCAGTTTTGAGATTGATCTTAGTCTTTAGTGTTGGAAGTCACAGATTCGTATTGAACAACGTAAGGTAAAATTTGTTGCTTGCACTTCGGTACTTCATTGTTTTATACTTTCCTTTTTGTTACTCTTTCCTATTAAGGAAAACATGAAAAACAAAACACAGAGGAATTAAAAAATTTAAGCTAATTGTAGCAGTTCATCTTACCGTCTAAATGTTGCCATGAATAATTATTGTTCAGGTTTTCCAATTTTGTGTGTTTGAGTCCTACCTCTGGTGTGCATGTTTCTATAATGGTTCGGAATTCATTCTAAACCATAAGTCTCACTAGCAAAACATGATTGTACAGCTAAATTAAAACCAAACTATTACTAATTCTTTAGTTTTCCAAAATCACGGTAGATATAATTAATGTGGTTTTTTCTTGCAGATACTTGAAGTGCGATAAATCATTTATATCGAGATATACGTTACAGTGATATAATGCTTCATTTTATATTGTTAAAATTGCAAGTGTATCGTAAAAATGAGATCAGCATGGGAAAATGAGATGTCGCACATGCCAGCCCCGATGGCGGAATGTTTTCACTTTAATCGATTTCTATCTAAAAATACCTTCGATGGAAGAGCAGCTGGAGTGGATATTTGCGTGTTGTATCTCGGTCATACCTGCGCTCTGCCCGTAACTCCACTTCAAAGGGTAGAAAAGCCAGATCTCCACACCTGCTCCAGAACCCGATTGTTTATTTACGTTACGCAATATTACTTCGACAGATGTATAGTTGATCTTAATGAACTGTCTGCCCGTTCTCGTATGTGTTCTGAAAGTTCTCATACTGATGATTCATGAAATGTTACGCTTAAAATCACCTATTTAACTATTATTTCTACGTAGTTTTAAAAATATCCTTGTACACAGCATAAAAAAATATAAATGTATAATACACGTTCAAATGTTTCTGACTTTTATTAGAGGCTGAATATAATTCGCTCATATTTTAAAAAAAGATTTTAAGATATCGGGGTGCATTCGTGGGCCTATTTATATTTTACAAATCTATAAAATAATTTTCATTACATCTATAGTTCTATATTTAAATTTCCACAAACTGTTTATATATTTCGTGAACAATTCACCCATATTTTAAAAAATCAAATGCTTAGATATAATAGGTTGACATAGATGAAAAAAGAACCCAACAGTTGAAGACTTGTTTAGCTTTTTAACTTCAAAAAGCTTGATATATATATATATATATATATATAATGTTGTTGTCGTGTGCCAGACAGGCTGGCAATATGGGGTGCGCTACTCCACTTTTCCAACTGAACCATATTTGGTGTGGAGTCCGATTTCCTCAGTACACACATGCCACAGATTATATATATATATATATATATATATATATATATATAATGCTTATAAAAATTTATACTTTATAGAGCAAATTATTCCCCTGTTTGGAAAACTTCAAAGTATAATATTTACAAATCGTTACGAAGAAAAAAAACTCCTCATTTATTATGGGCTGGAATCGAACCCCAAATCATTTATTCCGAATCGAGCTGTTCAACTATTTTACATGTTTTGCAGTGATCACACCAGAAGCAACAGATATTGTTGCTTCTAAATTCTAGTTTAAGTTTAGTTAATTTCTCCCTTTTTTTCAAATGAATATAACTGCTTCAAATTTTCAAAAGAAATGCTGCTGTGCTTATGTATTTAAAAGTTAAATTTTTAACAGTGCATCATCTATGTTCTTCTTTGAGAGAATACTTTGGTTTGCAATGTGCATTTCATCAGGAAAAATAACTTCAGTACCATCAAGATTAAAAAAATGTTGAAATTATATACTAAAGTAAAGAAATATTCTCAAGATAGTTAATGTGGCCTTAAGATTTATTTCGATTTTATTTTTAGATCTGGGTTTGCTAACATTGTTTAAACTCGATTGAAAATAAATGATATTTCGAAGGCTTCATGTAATGTTCAGTTAGCTGTAATTCATTTTGACTGTCAAAAGTAAAATTTAGAATTTTCTTCTTTCATTTAATGTAGTTATATTTTAATGTTAGAATAATTTTATAACATACATATACAGTTTTCATGCCAACTTGTAAGTAATGCAATGTGTAAATACATTGTAGAGCCAAAACAATATCACAGTTTAATATTAAACTCACCAAGATGTCGTAAGAGACAAATGATACCGTGGAAACTGTATGTTATTTGTTCCGAAAAATGAAGCATTGTTGTAATTACATTTGTTTTATGGAAATGGCTGCAAACCTGAGCGATTTCTTAGGAAGGCAGATTGTGATGACACTCGAAGATTGAAAATGAGTATCTCCGGAACTGCCCGGTTCATTAGTTGTTTCCGTGCTGTATTTGAGTATGCCGATGACAGCTGAATGAATGACGGTGAAACGAGTAACTGACGCAAGTGTTAAATGCCCGAACATCAACTGTGTAGGAAGCTGTTCCTCTTCGTAAAATGGGATCTGCCATGAACAGTGACAAACATCACTGATTCGTGTGCTTATAAATATCTCTACTTTGTGAATCACGTTTTATATGGTCGTTAACTGTGCTATTGTCTGTCGCCAGTCTTGTTTTACGAATGGAAACAGATTTTGACATTTAATGTAACTGATCGTATGGGCACCCAACTCTGATATCTGGTATACGTCTCATCTTCAATTATCCATTGGACATTGGTTGCGAAAGGTTTATAGGTTGTTTTAATTTTATTTTAAAAATTAAATTACTGTTTAAGTTCTATTTACTCTGAGTTATACTCTTGACTTAAAGATCATTTTAATTAAAATTATTATTATTTTTCTTTTTGTTTCGATTCCTGATATAAATTGTAATGTATTAGCCAATAAATTCTAAATAAATTCCAAAGATTTAGCCTAAAAAAACTTCACAAAAGTGATTTAGATAATATAAATATCATTTATATCACTTTTATAAAGTTTTCAACTATTTGCCATCAATTGCTACAGAACAATTTTGTGTACTTTGGCTTTAATTGTTTTGAAGTTAGTATTTTTTGTCAAATATTTGCTTCTTCTCTACTTTCATTAAGAAATCATGGAAGATGAGTACTGGAACTACACACAACTAGAATTTTTTTTTTTTTCTAATTGCGGACACTGGATAACTAACCCTTCGCCACAACAAGAAAAACTGAAACTGCTACTTATTTATTGGTACCCGGTGACCACGAAGGTGAGTATAGCATTACCGATGTAACACCTCTACAAAACCTTTTATAGAGTAGGCCACATTTATTCATCACAGAAGAAAAGATAAGGAAACGGAAAAAGTAATATCTATTCCCGAACTGGGATTCGAATCCGGGACCAACAGCCTAAGAGCCTGGAACATTAACCTCTCAGCCATCGGCTGGCACTAGGAATTTTTCTAATGTTTTTTTGCCATGCTTATAAGCTAATATTGAATAAATCTGACATTATAATGGATGAATTTCTGTCTCAGCTAAAATGAATGGAAGCTATGTTACATATTTAATTAACTATATTTAGTATCCTCTTTTTATTTAAATTTATGAATAAACTACAATTTTTTTAACCGCTATCGAATTAAACACAATTAAAAAGATGCGAAATCATTTAATTTTCAATCATTCTGAGCATATTCTCGTGGATTTCTATTTACAATTGAAATAATTAGTCTCTTTGATGGGAAAACTCGTATTAACCAGATGGCATAGCGATTCTGTCCTCGTTTTTTCTGAATGTTTCATTTAAGTAAAAATCAGGTAGTCATTATAATGAAAAGTGACACTTCAAGGTCAGTGCAGTGCTTTGTCAAATAAAATTGCGTTCTGAATATTGTGGTTGTTAGCGTAAATATTGTAGCTAATCTTTCTTAGGTTTCTGAAAGTGTTATTTACATTGAGCTAGCTAGATTTTCTAATGAAGGAAAAGCATTTTACCATAGTAAAATTCAGAAACGTGACTTTTCACAAGTTCTAAGAAATTTTAAAATATAAATAAATAAAAAATAAAAATAAATTGCACAATAAGAGTTGAACCCGGAAATTAGAGGTATATTACTTACAATGCATGTAGTTTTCGAGGACACAATGAGTGGTCTTATTGGAAACCTTTACCATAATTGCAGTTTAAGTATAGGTGAAGAAAAAAAATTTAAATGAGACAAGTTAAGTCTTTGCTGTGCCAAGGTTTCTTTCAGTTGACTGAATGACCTTAAATGCTCTGTAATTTAACGTTTTCTTGAAAGAAAAAAATTCTAACCTGTTAGAATTTACCCATTCTCAGAAAAGTCAATTTCTTTGTGTGATCTTCTTGGGAGATTTATGTTATGGAAGTTGTTATTTAGTTCTTGATTCTCTCTCTCTCGTTGTTGTAGTGTATTTTTTTAAAGAATTTTTATCCTGCAAATCATTTATTATATTATTTTGATATTGCAGTGAAATAGCTGATAAAAATTAAAATATTATATTATTTGATTAAAAAAAAGAAAGAAATAATAATGGGTAGTTTTTCAGAAGGGTGTCATTTTTCTCATTGGCAGATAATATGTTACGTGCTTCTCAACTCTATTTTAACTAGACTAATTTTGTCGTTGATTTTCCCATGAACTAGAGAGGCCCCCGAAATCAGTTAAATGGACTTTTTTTCCTATAAATTAATAAGAGTACTACTTTGCAATTTACACCATATTTCTTGCTTATAAACTATTATATTAGTTTGGGAAAAAAGTAATCCATTATTTTTTCGGTAGACGTCTGTAGTGATCGCTATCTCGTGAGGTATCTATCAAACAATTTCAAATTTATGCTCATTGGAAAGGTGACATTTGGTACTAAAATATTCTCTTGCGGTCTTTTGTTTGATTAATTCAGTTACGAGTACAAGGTTTCAAAAATGGAAGACAACAAACAGAAAATTCGATACATTTTAGTTTTTCTTTTATAATGGCGAAAATTCTAACCAGGTGGCTAAAATTGTGAAAGGTGTTTATCGTCCTATATATGACTGTAACAACCAGTTATGCACAATTTTGGTTTCGTCGATTCCGTTTCGGTATTTGGATGCTAAAGATGCACCTCGCATGGATACAACATCGTCGAGAATGTCTATAAAATATCAAAAATTATCAAACTTGACAGTATGTCAGCAGTCGTAGCTTCGCACAAGACCTAAAAATCTACATGAAAACTGTTTTAAACCTTTTTACAAAGCGAATCTGAAAGAAGTTACAAAAAGTTCACGTAAAAATAATGGATTTTTCCCCCAACCTAATATACCATATTTTCAAGTTGAATGGAACCATCTAAATTTTATTCAAGAATTCAGTGATTGCTGTTGCGCCAGCATCTTTCCCCTGTACCTAGTTCTGAATGTCACTCTACCAGAAGAATTTAGTGGTAGGACTGTTTCCTTCCGCGGAAAAGCTTCCAAGTTAATACCAAGCATTAATGAACTACGGTGATGAGTTTGATCTTCTGTTTTCCTTTTCTGCGTACTCATGCACATTTATCAGAATAGGTAAGTACTTAAGGGTTTATGGAATTTTTTTTCCTTTCGACACATAAATATAGTTTACTGTGTATCATTCCGAAAGTCAACACCCATCACGGTTACAGTATCAACTCACTTTGTCTGTGGTTTATGATATAGTTTCTGTGATAATTTTTTGGTGTAAAAGGTCTCGTGTTCAATCTTAATATGCTTCGAATAACGGCCATGGGTATTATAATTTTGTTTTTCGTTTACAACCCGTTCTTTCTTTCCTTTGCAACCCCTACCACCTCTGAAATGTCCTCTCGTCATGCAATAACCCTCTTTCCGTCACCCTTATTAGCAGTAGTATTGCATTCTTGAGGCATATCTATTGATTAGGACCGTTTCCGTTTATTTGACTCCTCTAAAACACCCCATGAATTATGACTTTAAATTATGTGTCTCGGATTGGCGGGAACGCTTGGGCTGTTGAGACAATCTGATATCTATGTTTTCTGTTGTAATGTTAATGCAAATTGTATTGTTTCATGCCCAAAATATTTTTGTCATTCACTTAATTTATTTATTCTTTTTATCAAACTAATTAATTTTTGAATATTATGACATCTAATTATAATCTAGGCAGGCATTCAATCTGCGGTCCTCACCAACTTTAATTTTACTTAAATTTACAATTTAAATAATTCGATATTTTTTTAAATCTTTTACGTTGTATACCGTTCGCCAAAAGAACGTCGAGAATTTTCGTAACTTTCCTTTCAAACCACAATGGCCTTTTCTTCATCGTCAAGGTCCACTTTTCGGAATCATAAGTCAAGACTGATTTTGTTAGTGGTTTTTTTTTTTAAGGTAATATTTGTCCTTGTTATCCAATGATATTTCATCTTGAGCACATTTTTTAAATATAATTAAAATTATTATTGTTTACATGGAAGACTTACCGATGGTGGTACTTATTTTTTCTAAAAATAACAAAATGTGCTGATGCTTTTGTCGATTATTGTGATATCTTGACAGAATCAGCTCTCCTCCGCCCCTCTTTTGCCAAACCGCTTCCTTTGAAAAACCTTGACCAGAATCGCACTTAGAACTAGAATGCCACCCAATTCTTAAGAATAATGAAACCTCGGTCTTAAAAAAATAACCAGCGAAAGGATGTCCTCCGAACACCCCTCTCTATTCTTCGCATCCCCTCGGTCCAATAAAAAAATAAAAGGAAACCGAAGCAGTGTCATTTCGAGAGTTAAACCCCTCTGTTCTATAGACTATCTGAATCGATTTCCTATATCCGGCAGACGACAGGATGTGACGTCACCAAATAAGTGATGCCACTCGGGATGCCATGGCATATGGGCAATTATTAGGAATGGTCATTTGTGAATCATTTCTCGGGTTTCTAGTTGGCTGATTCTGACACAGTGTGTTTTTCTTGGGAAAAATATGTAATTATTGCTATTATTGTCTTACGGTCCTTTTATTTTCGGCTCGGAGTTCAACGCTAGATAATACAAAACGAGGTTTTAAAAACCACAAAAATTATAGATGACTTAAAAAAAAGACTTAAATGTACTTAATTTTGAGCGGATGTTTCTAAATAGTTTTCTCACGCAAATTCGGAAATTAAATCGTATTTTGTTTCTATAGTGTATCATTTTATGGAATCTAACATTTTTTAAAATCATTAAGTCAATAAGATTAAAGTTTTCATTTAACAATTTATTAATTATATATAAGCTTGAAAATTATGTGGTGGGAGTTTATAATTTATTTTTATAAACATGTACTCGATCATCGTTTCAATCATTTATTTATTAATTTTATAATACCTATAATACATGATGGCAGAACCAATACCCTTACTGAACTATCGTATTTTCACTGCTCATAAAAACAGTTTCGTTAAATTTATCGGAGATAAGCAATTTTCCGCCTCTTAATCATAGTTCATGGTTTGGAACGTAAATGTAGTTAAGAGGCAACTATGGTTTACCATGGGTAAGCAATGAAATTGACTTTTGAGGTGGTCATCCTCTCTAAATTTCTAAACCATACCATTTGTGAGAATCATTGGACTATAAAACTTTCCATATGCTTCTCTCGGTAGAGTATCGAACTTACAATCTGACGGTTTCAAAATGTAGCCTCGAACTACATTTGTGGTGATTTGGGGGAGGGAATTCAGCATTTGCGATTTATGTAATCAATTTCAATAATCAATATGTCAATATCGTGTCTATGCATCGTAGTGAATGGTATGGATGGCATGCACTGTATAAGGTAAAAATAATACTTCTTGTAAGCTTTTCTCAGTAAGCAAATTTAATGTGGAAACAGACGAGAGGTGGTACGATGATACCGGATTATAGGAACCAGTAATCGGGAAAAATGATACAAATTTGTATTAAAATTCTATAAAACAGTTTTCATGTATGATGGTTGCAATTATAACTTAATAAACTGAAGTTTTCTTTGGTTTAATAAAGAAAATTTTCTTTTTTTAATTTATATACTTTACTAAGTTTTTTTTTTTCCCCATCATAAATAGTTTTTTTATTTTTATATTAAAACATTTCGAAATCATTTGGTACCGCTTAACAGACATTTAGTTGTTGGTAAGACATTAGAACATCATCGACGTTTTTGATATTAGGAATATTTTTTCATAAGTAATAAGTGGAAGCTGTTTTGTTTTGCACTCATTTTCAAACGTATGTGCCAATACGTTTGAGAGGTCTCGATCTAGTTAATTCTTATTTGAAAAAAAAAAAAAAAAATGACAGAGCAAACCAAACAATAAATGAAACGCAGTAATGTGCATACGAAAAGCAGAAGCACACTATTTTTATTCTATTCTGAGTGGCTGGAGTCGAACCCGGAGCTTTCTCCAAAGGATCATTTATATCTCTATCCCACTAAGCCACGATGAGATCTACAGAATTTTTATTTGGATAAAAATTTATAGATTTATTTATATAAATCATTAAATCGTAGATTTTTCCTAAGTCATAAATGTATAGACATACACACATAAATACATACACACATAATTGATCATCCTAAGAGCCGACCTGTCAGCCGAATAATTAGCGCTCTGGCCTCAGTTCATAAGTTCAATTCCCATCTTGACGTACAAGTTCGTAGTGGTTTCAAATTCATTTTAAACTGTAGATCCCGGTCTAATGAGCCTTCGTGTGAAAAAACATGACCTTTAAGACTAATGAAACCTTATTATATGAAAAAGAACTGAATTATCTTTAGTTGATACACCTTAGAGATGAGAGTTTTCTGTACTTCGGTTTTTTTCCCCCTTTCTCTCTCTTTCTCTCCACACTTCATATTCTAGAATTTAAATATGAAACATTCAGATTTTAATGTTAATGAAAATAAGAGAATAAGAACCACAATTCTCTGTTTTCAAAGCGAGAATAGTTATGATTTAAAGTGGTTTTTAAAAACAACGTTCTGATATAAACTTTTATTCCATTCTCAATTCAATCCCGAACAAAAATTCCGGCAGACATATACATTAAATATTTTATATCTATTTATTATTTAAATTAACAAAAAAATCTAGGATACGATTTAATGAAATTTTTAGCCGAAAATCGAAACGCCACCATCAATATAATATTTTAAATTTTTTTTAAAAATTTATGTCGTGTGATTTAGCTGTTTAAATAATAGTCAAATCATTCAATCGCTAGCTCTGTAATTTTGCAATTTTTTTTTTTCGCATCATATTTTATTTTCGATATAAAAAACTGTAACTTTTGAATTTAACCACATGTCGTATCTTGTAGAGAATAAATACTTTCTGTTATATTATTTTACAAGGCTACAATTGTTGGCATTTCATAGGTAAGTGGGTGAGATGGGATTTAATTGATTTGTTTATGTTCAGTTCACTTCAAAAGTCGATCCTAAAATACATCATCATCTGTATACAATTAAATCTTCGATATACTGAAGTTCGGTATTATCATGTTAGATGTATTGATATCAACAAATTCTTATATATATAATTTACTTTAGAAGTTGTCTAAAAAAACGTTTTATTTTACTAAACAAAAACGATACTACCATATATTTCATTTTTTTAGTCACTATTTTGATATTTTTAGAAGCATATTACATTTATAACAAAAAAATTATTTATTCAAGAACACAATTTTTAGCATGCAAATTATATTTGTAAATATAAATGTATAATTTTCCAGTTTTAAGTATAATATCAAAATAAGGAAAAGGAAGGATGAAACAACTTTATTCTCCATTTTTTTATTTACAATAGGATAAAAAAAATACTTGATTGATAGATTTTTATTTGTCTTTTTTAATGTACTTGTATAAAAAATTTTCTACTCTATTTGAAACTTGTCTTCTAATCTGAAACAAATGTTGAGATGTTGAAAAATCTGGAACTGAGGAATTGTTTTTACAAATTTTTGCTAATATTCTGTAAAAAAAAATTTTCTAACTTTCAAAATGGTTTATTAATTATCTGCAGAGAATATTAAAGCATTCATTTTTCTGATATGAAACAAACGTACCATTTTTTTGCTTTGTGAAGAAAAAAATCTAATTTGATTAAGCCTCTTATCCAGTACGGTTTCTCTTTTTCATATTTTACAAATTAAATTTTTTAATTAATTTCTTAAAAATCTTTAATTTTCGCTTTTAATATCTTTATCCAAATAAATACTCACTTTTTTAATATTATATATAGGATGTTCTAATATTATATATTGGATGTTGTACAGTATTAATTTATATATAGGATGTTTCCGGTAGTGATTTCTGCCGACCGAAGTGACTTTAAAGAAACTTATTCTACATCTATTAAAACCAACATTTTTAATTAATTAAAAATTGCAAAAAAAAATTGAACAAGTTTTTGTAAACATTGTATATGAGGTTAGGTTATGACGAACATTTTTGGAGCTCTATGCTTACATGCTTGTAGTTCGCAATGAAGAGAATAGCTAGAAATAATTTTTTTTTTTTTATAATTAAACACATACATGCCATAAGTACTCATTTATAGAGTAGGCAACGATTCACACAAGGAAAAGACACAGACTGAAGAAAAAGTACATCCAGGCCCAAACTGAGATTCTAACCTAGGACCTCCCTCTCCTCAAGAGATTCTAACCTAGGACCTCCCTCTCCTCAATCAGGCACGCTGACCACTAAACAGAGTAGGCAACCATTGTATATGAATATCTTCCACTTAAATTATAACAATCGATACTAGCTTTAATAACGTTGCCACTGGCCAAAAAAATGTCTACATTGCTGAGCATAGCCCATTGCCTTGAAAATCCTTTGAATTATAGTCAAGTAACGATATTATTGCCATTCACTACTCAACTCTGTACCACATCAGCTGAAAAATGTTGGGTTCTACGATTCACATAAAATGCATGTTATGTAAAAAGTGGATAATATCACGGCAAGATGATCTTCAGTTAACATTTAACCTGCTCCTCTTCAAACTCAAAATTGACACTTTTCTTTATCATTCTATAGTTATTCCTATTAAGCATTCACCCAAATATTAACTTTAAATTTTGAAGTTTGACTGATAATTAACTAGCATTCGAAGACATTCAAATAAGGATACATTTAGAACTTTGCAATATAAAACACAATTAACTCACCGATTAGGATACATTTAAAATAGGTTGGTGGAAAATTCCCATCCTTAAATCTCAAGAATTTTTTAAATGTCCCGTTTCTCACGCAGTTTGAGAAAATTCTGTGCTACCAATTTCCATTGATAAATAAAATTCTATCTCATTCTTCCTGAAGCAAATGCCAAAATATTTGTTCAATTTATCTAATTCTACCAGTGGGGATTTACACAAAAGGAGGTACCCCCTTGGAAAAAGTGTTATATTTATATTTTATATGCATTTATTTTATCTTTTACTAAAGCCTAAAAATGGGTAGTTTCTCGTTTGGGGGACGTTCTCAAATAAAAATGCAACTTGTAATTTTCAATAGTTTTATTGCTTGATTATTTCATTCTTAGTGATTAATTTGCTTAATCTTTTTTTAGTGAAAAAGAATTTTTTTTTTCTCCTTTTTTTATTTGATTTAGGCATTTATAATCTTTAGATGATTAAAAGCATAATCTAAAAGTTCTATTTATAATCATCAAAGAGTTCTTCTCTTTTTGTTTGTGCAAATTTTAACTGATTAACTTGGATAATAATATTTGTGGTTAAAATCTGAAATGAGTATTTTAATTTTTTAAAAATAAATGAAAAACTGAAGAAATGTTGCTATTTAGCGATTTTCGCTTTCCTGTCATTTGTTAGTGTTTGAAATATTTAGAATTATTTTGTCTTTGGTTTATTTATCTTTGGGTCTCTTAACTTTAAACTCAAGTTCTTAAAAATCCTTCTTTTAAATTAACCAAAAATCGGCTGTTCGAAGAATTTATGTGTAAGAGGGAAAACTCTTAATATGTAATATGGTTATAGAATTTTCTAATTTTTTTCTTCAATATTCTTATTATTATTTTGTTTCCAAATGAATATTCGAAATTAAGTTTGAAGATAAATTATTATATTTATTATTGGTTACATAAAACAACACTGAATTCAGCTTTTCTACCATATTATTCTTATATACCGATATTATTTGTTCTTAGATGTCAAATCAGGTGTCATCCTCGTCGCTTAACAATGCTTCAGAATTATATTGGATTTGTTATTTTTTCTCTGCTTCTTTAATTAAAAATGAAAAATGAAAGCAAAATGTAATTTAAATAATTAAATTTATCTTTTTTTAATGGCTCTGAAAAATGTTAAAAGCTTATGCAAGTTAATTTTCATGGTATACTTTCACAGCATATTGGTGTACCCTACAACACAGTTTGGTAAACAATGTTGCAATTTTATGAATAACTTAAATCGATCTTTTTGAAAAAATATTGATTACTGTTGATTGCTAAAGATTTCCACAAGGAAAAAATGATGCCAATTTCAATGACTCTCTCTCTCTCTCTCTTTTTTTTTTTTTGTGTCGTGGCACATTTTTAACGATTTCAAAATTTTGTGGAACACAAAAATAAGTTTAGAAGTTGTTTACTTAGCTACAATGTTCTGTGTAAAATAGATTATGATAATAATTTTGAATGTAAAATAATATAATATGCATTACAAAAACAACAGTATATTTATTATTTTACTCATTATAAAAAAACATAATAATCTTTATTATAAATCTTTCAAAAATTTGGTGATATATTATACAAATATATATATATATATATATATATATTAAAGAACTTTCCTCACTTTGTGTATGTCCCCTTATATCCCTGTATTGTGGGTGGTACATGAACATGCTGCTGAGATTCAAGGGGGGCAATTTGTATTTCCCTAGTTTTAAATTGTGTTTTTTTAAACTTTTTTCCCACTCTCAACCTTGATTCTTTTCTATCACAAAATCTTCAGTGTCATTGCCTCCTTGTAGTTAAATGCTGTCTTTTGTATACTTAGTATTATAAAATTTCCCGTTTCGTTATAACTGTTGAAGTGAATGGTAGACGCCGTTTTATTGGAGAAATTCCGAAATTGCTTTGAAACCGAAAGCTGATTTCTTAAAAATAGAAATCATACTAAAGTCTGCTAAGAATTTTCGAAATAAATTGATGATTGATAAAAGTTTTTTCTTTGTGAGCATCACAAAAGATTCGATTCAAAGTAAATTTTAAACCAAAAATTCATTCTAAAATTGATTATGGATTTCTTTTAAAAAAATTTAGATTTTAAATAGATTTTATTCCGAGAACGGAATTACATCCGTTCTCGGAATAAAATGAATGCTGGCAGCTCTGAAAATTTATTCAATTGCCCAAATAGCTACTCAACAAAAGAACATTTAAAAATTATACAAAAGAATACAAAATTAAATATTAAATTTGGAAAACATATTTTAACAATTCATTCCATGATAGCCACGTTCAACTTATTTTATTATTCTGATGGCCATTCAGTGCTATTAAATTCGTGTTGCCCCTGAAGTTCGATATATTTCCGTTATATAGCTGAAACTCGCTTGAAATTTTGTTATAAAATAGTTCTTGGGGAAAAAGTTTTTGAAATAAATGCAAACAGAAATCAAATTAAATATCAAATTAGTTCTTAGAAATAGTAATTCACATTTGAACTGGTTAAATCTGCAAAGAAATTCTTAAAATAAAATACTTTTGTGAAATTATTAATTTGTATCAGTTTATTTAAATTAATTTTAATTTGATACGATTCATTAAAAGGATAAGTTTAAGAAATGTATTTATGAAATTCTAAGAAGGAAAACTAAGTTCAAATTCTAAAAATAATTATTTTTGTTTTTATTCCATTAAAATTCAGAAACAAGGATATGTTTTGCCCTAATTAAGATAAGACATAAATATATTTCCAACAAACCATTCAATAAAATGAAACATTTTAAAATTATATGAAGCATATTTTTTTGGTAAAACCAATGAAATTATATATATGTATATGTATGATCTCTTTGATAGGTGTTTTACTTGCATTGTAACTTAAAAATATTTTCTGTTCAGAAATTTAGCTCCCTATACCGCGTGAAACAGACGTTCTGACAGCCGAAGACATTTAAACATTGGTTGCATGTTGTATTCAAAGAAAACTTGGAAAAAATCCCTTTTGCTTTAATAAGCTTGCAGTGTATAAGTCGAAAATATAAATTCATCATTTATCACACATGATGGGTATTGAACCTGGAATCTTTCGCTGCAAAGAGTGCGTATTATCACTAGGGCGCGGTTAGTCTGAAGATTCAAGTATTTGAAAGCGATCTTACTTCATTTATACAGTAACAATTAAATCAAAAAGCACCTTAACTAATGTTAGAGGCAAATGATATTAAAAATGAAAGAAAAAAAATCGAGCTAGATCTAATTGTTTTTATGTATATTGCATCTGGCTATCCTGACTCAAACTGAGTATTAAGCGAATATAATTTCAATATTTGTTAAATTTTACACAAATGTTGCTTCTTTTTTATTAATTTATTTATTACATACATAAATATAAAATTAAGCTCAGAATTTGCTTGAAATTACAGAATGATAAGTGTATTTTATCTAAACTTGTTTTCTTAAACGATTATTTTTGTTAATATGGGTGATAATTAAAAAGTGTGTATCGCGTTTATGATAAAACACACACAGTTACTCTAATGTTTATTTTGCATGATTAGTATATATCAGGGGTGGCCAAACTTTTGGGATCCGGGGTCTACTCCACATTTAAAAAATCGACGGCGGTCTACCAATGGCAGAGCTAAATTAACGTACATATTTATTTTCGGTAACAAGAAAAAATGCTAAATAATGTAATTTTTCTAAAAAAACTTAATATTTACAAAATAAAAATTTACTGATGAAAATAATCAAAGTATTCATGTATTAAAAACTGACCATCCTATTTACTTCGTTCAGTTGAAATTTAGCACTGTATATCTGCGAGAAGTTTATCATATTGTGGCTGGTATGAAATTATTGTAATGCATAAACACGAAATTAAATGTTCATCTGTAAAATGCGACCAATGTTTGTTTTTCGTTCATGGTTGAAAAAGCAGATTCGCAAAGATACCTCGATCCAAAGTATGATTTGAAATACAAAATCAATTTGTTAATATTTGGAAACGTTTCCTCAGAAATTAATTTCCAAAAATCGGTATCGCTAAATATGCTCTGGATTTAAGAAATATATAACATCTTAATTTAATAATTTCTTCCTTGATCGTGACTGATGTGATATCTATTAAATGTCCTATTTTTTCAGATACTCCATCAATGTTAACATTTTCATTAAATGGAAATATCATAAAATTGAGTATTTCTTTCAACCTAATTAAGTCAGCGAATCTTCTTTCAAATTATTCTAACAAAACAAGTAAATATTATGTTAAATCTTCGAAGTCTCGGTTTGGATTATGCCTGCACTCTTCCTCCATGTTTTTGAAGTTTCTCAATTCATCAATTCATGTTTTCTTAATTGAGATACATACTTTTCTATAGTTTTTTTGAATGTTTTAATCGCGCTCATCATGTCCGTTTTAGGTGTTAAATCGTAAACCTTTAATCATAAATCTGTAAATCGTAATCTTGCACAGTTTGTTTTGGGTTTTAAATCGTAGACTGTAGTAAATTTTTATTTTAAATAATTCATTGATTCTATGTCATAATTCATAAATTAAATTGTTAATATCCGAGGTCATTTTCGGGATGGTCGCGTGGACTACTTAAAATGTCTTCGCGGTCTACCAGTCGACGTCTTGGCCATCCCTGGTATATATCATTGTGCATGTTTTTCCAAATCTGTTAAATTTCCTCCTCTATGAGACTCCAACTGGATTCTTCCAAACTCATGGTGTTTTAAAAGTGTCATTGGTACTTCGCTGCTTTTTTTGCCAAAATAAGCAAAATTAAAAGTAATTGTTTTTAACTTATAAATATAATAATAAATAGAAAAATTAAATATGAATATAATTGGTCCAAACGTCTACGATTTTCTTGGAAGCAAGGTTGCATTCCTTTGCACATATTTTGAGAAATACTTTTTAAGAAGTAAAACCCATTTTTCGGACCCATTTAATAACCATCAAATCATTTGCTGTTAAGGGTTTCGTAGACTCTCAAAAATTCAAAATTAAGCTTCTGAGAATTTAAGAATTAAGGTTGAATAATTAGTTAAAGGCTAAGTTTGAAAAACGAATGGGAATATGTCGTCACCTAAATACTTAGGTTTTGTGTAAATTAAATATGAATATACCCAAACGTCTTCATTCTTCATCAGGGGAAAAAATAAACTTTGTCCAAAATGTCAATGCTGTTCCGAATCCATGTTACGAATCATCGGCTATAGAAATGTCACTGCTGCCTCCAAAACAAGTCACAAGATAGTGTTCTCTGAATACACGTCAAAATCTTTCTGTAATGAAGAAGAAAATGATGTATAACTTTAGAGCTTGCAAAGAATGAAACGATAAAAATATAATCTAAAAAACCACTTCACACAAAAAAATGTTTCAAAATTAAAAAATTTAAGACAGATTTCTTTTCTTTCTTTTTTTAATATAGATTTGGAATTTTACTCTAAATTTTATAACACACTAACTGTGAACAATTAAAATAAACAGAATTTTTATAAATATTTTTCTGAAATAGATTCTTTAATATGAATCATCATTTCAACCAGAATGCTAGAATGTGAGTATAAATAATCCGTTGCTCTTGATTGTGCATGTCTAGATCTACTCAACATGATTATTTCGCAGTTTTAAATCTCGTTTTTTTAGAATTCTTTTTTAGTTTTTGAAAAATCAAACGATTTTTAATACGAATTATTATTATTTTTTTAATTCTCGTTTTTTTTTTTTTTTTTTTTTTCCCAGTTTCTTAAATAATCAAACGATTTCAGCACGAAATAGCTTTTTAAGAATGCTCTTGTAACTCTCTTTCAGGCTTAGGAAATAATATAATTTATTGTTAACTTATTATCTAGGTATAATTAATTACGTTTATATATTTACATTAAAAGAAGTATACTTTTGTAAACGTATGTTCTTTATATTCATTTGATGACATGTTTCATTACATTATTTACTTTTATTCAATTATTTCTTTTTATTTCAATGCTTAAATTTATAATTCCTTCGAATTGTCTTCTTCGAGTTCTCAAGTTGTTAAATAAGTATTTATTGTTAAATTCATATTCGGTAAAATTAGTGAAGTAAGTTAGAATAGCATATTGCAGTTCATTTATTATATTTTTATACTGTTCTCATACAATTTATTCAATTGTGGTTTTCTTCCGTGTATATTTTCTTTAAAATGTAACTTTAATTCTGCTAATAAATTAAATTAATTGTAAATTATTAAATAAAAGCCGTATAAAATATATTTATATAATGTATAATATATTTCGCCCTGGAAGAATAATTTTAGAAAATTCCTTGTTGCTTCAGAATAAAACTTTTCAAATAATTTTTTTATCCAAAGCTGCAGATTTTTTTGAATATTGTTATGTAATTTAAAAATGTTTATTCGGAAAAATAAATCGAAACAATTTTACTAAAAATTACAAGGATAAATTCGAAGACATTTATTACAAAATGATATTGCTGTGTTTTTAGTCGTTTTATTTTTTTTTTAATTCTAAAATACATTATTATATTAATTTTAGAAATAAATTGTTTTATAGACATAATTGTAATAAAAATAGAGATTTATGGGACTGCCTTGTATGTGTGATTTTTATGTATCCTCTTTGAGGGCTAAGTATAAAAATATTATAATTTAAAACATTACATTATCTTTTCATTAGTACTACTAGTTATAAAGATTACTGGTAAAAAATTAAGTTTATTTGCTTTTTAAATTAGATTTTAAGTATTTTATGTTGATTATTTTGTCGTGTGATTACTCTTTATTAACAAATTAAATTAATTTAAATTTAGGGTAATTTTTAAATGAAAAGAAAAATTCTTTCATGTGTCCAATAATAAAAAATTGAAATATGTATGTGAAAATTAAGCATACAATTACATATTATTAAAATTAATCGGTAAAACAATGTATTGTGTATAGTTAAAAAATCATAATTCTTTATAAAGGATTTCCCACTATTTTAGCCTTATTTATTTAAATTCAGGTAATCAAAATTTTATAAATTTAGAATGCTTTTAATTAATAAAGTAAACTATTTTGTATTGTTTCTATTTTTAAGTACAGTGTTTTCTTTTATTACAATATGTAAGATTTATTTATTTTAAAATCATGATTTATTTGTATCTAATTATAACTTAGACTAATGTAATGTTTATTAGCTGTGCAATTGCTAAGAAAGAAACAGTATAACAGTATAAAATAAATCGAGTTAAAAATAATTTCTTTGCTTAATTTATACCATTCTGTGATTTCGTTCCGAAAGTTCGCATTTTATTTAATGGGGTGCTGTGACATTATATATATATATATATATATATATATATATATATATATATGAAAGTATTGACATAATTTTCATATTTTAAATCTTGTGGAATGTCAGTATTTATATTTATCATTTCTAGATACATACTGTATTTGTGAATTTATATTATTTAGACCATACCACTTAATTAGATGTTTTGATAACATGTTATTTAACGTATTGAATGCTGTGTAATGTTAACCTAAACAAATGTAAAATAAAACAAATAAAATGAAAGATTAACTAATAAAAAATCTAGTCTTTAAATATTAAAATCTTGAGTTAAGATTACAAAGCTGAAAATTGGACATTAAAATTAATTATATTGATTACTTAATATAAACAAGAACTTAAAAAATAATGATCAAAATTACATCACGTGTTTTTAATAATTTTACATTAAATGCAACCTCTTCTATTTACATCTCTGGCGAGTAGAAATCGGCAACCAGGCGAACTTTGCGCTAACTTTCATCCAATAAAAAGAGGCCGAAGATGTGAAGCAATGGGGTGGCCTTCATACCAGTTTGGCGAAAGATTACTCATTTATTCGTGCCAACATATGACGCCATAGTTTGCTTTTTTTCATCATTTTGAATTAGTCAATAGAAGCAAATTTCTTACATTTTCAAAAATTTAAATATTTGATACCTAAGATTTTCTGCACTTTCTAACATAATTTAATCTTTTTCATATATAATTGTGAAAAAATAGAATTTGTTTTGTATTTTATTTTTATGGGAAAATATGAAACACATTTGAAATTTTTAAGTGTTTCAATTTGCTCTACATTTTTGTTAAAATTGATTCTTAAACTTAAGATTTGCTTATGACAGGGAAAAAAAAAAAAAAAAAAAAAAAAAAGAATTAGATAATTTTAACTTGTAAAAGATATTTTAAAATAAACACAATACTAATATTTTTTATTGTTTTGTACTGTGATTAGAAAAATACATTTTTTCTAATCACAGTACAGAACATGTATTGTTATGATAAATGAATACTTAAACATTTGACTGCTTACTATTGTTTTTATTAAAAATTTCAAAATTTAAATCTCTTTTGTAAAATCTATCTAAGAAATTTTCAAACCTTAAAATTATGAAAAATATCATTGAAACTTTATTACACAATATCTTTTTAGTGTTAATATTTGATTCAAAACACAATTTAAAAAATAAGGATGTTGCAAACTTATAAAGAAATTTTATATTGAGCTATTATTGCTGAAAATATACTCATTTTTTATTCTTCATATTGCGATTAATAATTAATTTCCAAATCATTTTATTTATGTTTTTATCAAAAAAGTAGTTCCTCGGTAAATACATAATTAAATGAATTTTTTTAAAACAATTTGTGCTATGCTACTTTATCAATTTTTTACTTTTTTGTTAAAATGATTACAATGCCGCGTGAATTCAACTAGTTATTATTCAAAAATATTTTTATTTATTAAGTAGGAATTTTATATTATTAAGT
>JAPDSC010147937.1:116627-136937 GCA_026290005.1 Latrodectus geometricus
AAAAAATTATGTAAGTATGGTAATTTAATAGTAATTAAAAACAAATCATTCATTGCCGTAAATTAATATTAAAAAAATTATTTACATAATATTTTAAATGGTGTTTCCTATTTAATATATATATTTCCGCTCTCTTGAAAACGAAAGCAAAACCTGCTTCTCATAGCGGACGTCCGTCTGCTGTCACTTTTCTATCACCTGTCTTTGGCACTGAAACTTGGCGACGATTTGAGTTGGCGATAAAAAAGTTCGCAAGCAGTCTCTCTTCACAACCATCTGCGGAAATAGTAAAAGAAAAACCACGTGCTCTTCCACCCCTCTTTAGCAAAAAACGAAACACGACAACCCTGAACGTCCCGAACGAGAAAAACGGAAGCAACAACCTGAACAGTCGTCAGTCACGATTTTCGGAGGAACCGTGTAGAGGAGCGAGAGAAATTGAAATCTCACGGAATTCCGATAATCATCTCATCCCATGGATTCCTCGATCCTGTGGTGTGGCGAGATGGTATGCCCCATTTCAAAGAGGGATCCGGTAATAGATGAAGACCCCAGAGTGCTTCAGCAATTGATTAAAAATGAAAGAATTAAAGGGAAGAGTTTTAGACATATCAACACCCGGTGTTATTTCAAAGAAGCTCAAGATGAGGTTCAGCCCCACATGAGGAAGATACTCACCAAATGGATGATGGAGGTGACTTTTTCCCTTCATTCTTAATTTAACCATTATAAATGCATTTTAATTTTTATGTACTTTTAAATTTTCCCCCAAAATGATTCTGGTGATTAAATAAACTTATAATTTATGAAAAATAGAACGTTTAGAACAATTTGTTGTCACCAAATCTTATCGTCTGCTTTTTATGCGTTAATTTATTTGATTATGAAAATAGATTTTTTTTCCCTGTAGATTGTTTCCATACAAAATTGTTATATAAATTGCTAAACTTATATGTTTAACAATTTTTAAGTTCTTGTAATGACGAATTTTTATTATATTTTAATAATAATTTATTCAGTTTTGTTCAAACAATCGAATTAGTAGTAAGTGCAAAAGGTTTGATTTTTTTATCGTCTGTTTATATTAGATTCATACAGAAAATATTTTAACGTTCTTTTTCACTTTTAACTATTTTTTTAAATTCTAATTTTTAAGATATTTATTTAATTGATTTTAGGTTTTATAGCGAATAATATTTTTATTTGTAAAAATAAACATCGATAGAAGTATTTACTAAATAAGAAACAAATTTTTGTTCTAAAATTAATTTTAAAACAAAATTAGCCACTTTATTTATTCCAAAATAAGTGTATTTTTTATCTTATTGTTGTGAATGATGATTTTTTCTTGACAATTTTCACTTGAGATTTTTATTAAAAAAAAATTTTATTTTACTCAAAGTAATAAATGAAATGTTATTCAATTATATAAATCAAATTCAGGAAGTTAAGTAGCTTTGTCTAATATATATATATATATATATATATATATATATATATATATATAAAACATTGTACCTCTTTGAATTAACTTATGAGCAAATTCTCCTCACAACATACCCTGTCATAAATGATTAAAAATGACAAAACCATTTCAAATCTACTATAAATTGCCTTTGAAATTATTATAAATTTGTATAATCAAACAGAACAATTGATTTGATAAATGGCTTTCAAACTTATTAATTACTAATAATGTTGTTATTAAAAATAACCTAATACAAGTTTAAAAATGTTGATTTCGCCTCTATTAATTCCTGTCATTTATTGTGGAAATATATTTCAGTTCTAAATTAGAATATAAATATTTATAATCAAAAATGACTAATATTAATTATATATAATACTTTTAAAAGGAAAGACATTGGTTTAATCATTTTTAGATAGCTTATATTCAATATAATTTTACTTTAAATTTTATTAAATATAACATTTATAATTTGTTATTGATTACTTGTGTATAATTTTTTTGTAAATATTTCGCGCATATTTTGTAATACAGTATTGTTTTTAAATATAAATAAAAAAGTGCTTTTATATTTATATTTAAAATACCAGTTTAAATCTTAGTTTTTAGTTCTGTTATGAAATAATTTTTCTTATAAAGTAATTTAATGACTAGAAATAATAAATAAATAATATCTTTTTAAATGGAATGCAATAATAAAAAGGTAACATCTTAAAGAATAAACAAAAATATATTTGTATTTTTCTGAAAAAAATATCATTTATTTAATTTTATTTATTTATTTGTAAAAATTGTATCGTTTAAAATCCTTTATTTTTGGAAAAATGTATTGTAAATCATCGCATTATATTTACTTTCATATAATTGAATAATGATTAGTAAAATGAGAAAATCCTTTGTAATGGTTTTAAATATAATTTTTTTCATGTTTTTTCTTGGCAATTATATATTAATTTCTCTTTATCAAATGCAGAGAATTGAAATGGAAAGTCTTATTGAACTTTATTCCTAGGTATAAAATATATTTGATTTAATTTTAAATATATGATATTTTAAGTCTTAAACATTTATAATATTCAAAGATAGATTCTGTTTAAACACGCTGAAACTTGTACGAATAATAAGAGAGGAGAAGGAGGAAATAAAAAACAAGACTACCATTCATGTTAAGGGAATATTCTGTTTACTTTTTTATCATTTATTTATTCCTCTTCCAATGTTGAGATCGTCCTATTCATTTCATTTCATAATATTTTATATTTTTCAAGATTTTGCTTGACATTTACAAAATTAATTATTCTATGCTTAAATATAATCAATTTTATGTTGAAGTATTTAAAATATTGTTCACCTTTGATGTTATATAAATACCCAAAACAAAATTCAAATTTCATTTAAAATGCAAACAGTTTTTTCCCCTTTTTCTTTTAATTATAATTTTCATAGTTAAACTAATTTAATTTTTGTTTGTAACATTAAAAATATATCTGTACATTCATATATTGATTTATGCAACTTTACTGAAACATTTATTGTCTAATAAAATCAGCTAATTTTTTTTATTGTAATTTTTATAATTTTTTGGAGGGATGGTAAAAAGAATTGAATTTAAATTCCGGTATATATTATTTTATCTGCTTAATGTTATTTTATGATTTTATCTAAAACTCAGTTTTTCTTTTTTGATTTGCTTTTTATTAAATGTAATTATTGAATAAATAAGTTAACTATAATAATAATTTATAGATAATTAATTTTTTATGTTTAATTGTATAGTTATATGGAAGTATATTTAAAAAATAATATTTTAAAAATTACAAAAGAAAATTCCCTTTGTAATAAGTGGTAAGAAATATACTATGATTTTGTAATTTATTGACTCCTTTTTTATAATTCTTCATAACATTGAAATATCCATCACAATAAAATTTTAATTTTTAACTATTTTGTTAAACTGTATTTGAGATATTTTAAATATAATGCTAAAATTAAAACTTTTTATTATTAATTTAACTTTCATTTTATACCTTTAAAACTTACAAGGCAATAATCGATGTTTTTTTTTCCCCAGTTACTTTCAAAGTAGCTTTAAAAACGTGTTTAATAAAAGTTTGTCTTTTTAAAAATACTTTTTTGGTTGATTTGTGTTTGAAATTTTGAAAATGGCATAAAATTAAAATAATATATATGATTAGTGATATATAATACATAGTAGCCAAAATAAAAGTTACCCCATGTTTTATCCACTAACTCAGCCTTTTAATTTAGCTAATCTATATTTAAGGAACTGTTGCAACATGTTTTTTAAGGCTTGAAAGTCCCATTTGTGTAAAGTTATAATAAAATGTATAAAATATATATACATACCTATAGAACAAAATATATTTAGGGAAATCTTATAAAAAAATGCATTACCTATAGATACAATCATTAACGAAATCGTTTTATGTTTTAAACGGTATGGCAGTAACTTGGGATAATTAAAAATTGTTTTTAAGTGATAGTTTAAAATTATTCATGTTCAGATCATTAAGTAATATTTCCTTTTTATTTGTACAATTCAAATAAAGTAGAAAGGTTGATACTTTTGATGTGTGTTCCATTCGAATTACAATGGCTATTTAGAGTTCATTTAAATGTAATTTTTCCCACTAGGTCGGTTTCAGAAAAAATGTGTTTATTATTATAATTTTAATGATTTGCTTTAATTTTTATCGTATTCTTAGTTTTATACGTATGCGTCAATTCGATACAGAACTTATAAACAAAAATTAATATTCTGTTCATCCCTTTGTTCCTCAGGTGTGCGAAGAACAAGGAGCGGACGATATCATTTTCCCACTAGCAGTGTCGTACTTAGACCGATTCCTGGCTCAAGTTAGGATACGAAAAGTCCAACTGCAACTCTTGGGCGCTGTTTGTTTGCTTATAGCGTCCAAGTTGCGGCAGTGCCGGTCTTTCACAGTAGATGCCCTCATATACTACACAGACTATTCTGTTTCGACAAGGGATATCACGGTTAGTTGAGCACTATTGATTATTATGTCTAAATTTAACAGGCGAATTTGTTGTTTATTTAAACTTTGATGTTCACAGACTTGGGAGTTGCTGGTCTTGAATACCTTGAAATGGGACATGGCAGCAGTGATCGCCAATGATTTCGTCGATCCATTGCTGTCCAGGCTGAATGTCGAAAGGGAAGACATAGTGAGGCGGCATACGAACACCTTCATCGCACTTTGTGCAACCGGTAAGTTTATTTTAAATTCAATGATTTCTAAACTGTAGACTGAGTGTTAGAAATATTGCGGATCCCAATTCGAGATTTAAAGGTTTGAATTTTACTTTTTATCTTCACTTGATATTCACAAGCGTTTTAAATAAATGTTTTAAAAATAGTTGGTTTTTAAATTTAAATACTATGCATTTTTTAAAAGTGTGTAGTATTTAATGTAATTTAGTATCAATGTGTAATTTTCTCTTGCGATTGTTCTTAAATTTTACTTAAGAACAATCACAAGAGTAAATTCCAAGAGTTCACTTGAAGTTCTACTTCAAGTGAGCAGTTTTTATGTTAAATATGATTGCTATCGTATTATTTATTGTTACCTTTTTACTTAAAAAGCTCATGTTTCATTTTCTAGAAATTCGCAAGATCTTTTTCTGAAAAAGTCCTATTTATATCATTAAAGCATTGCTTTCTGAATATCTATTCAATTCTTGATTGTTCCAAAGTAGTGTTATCGACCAGTTATCTTCCGTAGTTGGTCTTTATATACTATTTTTTTTTTTTTTTTTTTTTTTTTTTTTTTTTTTTGCGCACGCAAATTTTCCTTTGATTGATATCAACGGACTTAAGTTGGATTTCTAAGTATACTAAAAACGTTCAAGCCCAAAAAAAAGAGGTCTAACTCACGAACTATTGAATTGAAAATTAGAGCAGTTAGATCTACGTTCCTACTACTATACTATGTTCCTTCCACGAAAGAAATTGTTTGTAGGAGCTAGATATTTTTATTAAAATAGACTGTAGAACCATGTTTTCCTAAAACAAAGTTTACATTACCCAATGAATTGAAAGCTACCTGCTTCAAAATATGAATAAAACTTTCAATTATTGTTATAATTCAAAACTTTAGCTTCACTATGGCCTATTGGGAGCATCACTTCTTTTCTAGATACAGAGTTCTAAGTTTGATCCCCAACCACTTTTGTACAACAAAAGGAGGTGAGTTTGTTGCGTTTCTGTTCTTTGTGTGTGTGCGTGCCTTCACACACCTATCGGGGTAAATACTTGAGAGATTTCTGATTTTTCTTCTTTGTGAAGGTAAATACTCTCGTTACCTGTGAAAAATCCTCCCATCCCAAAAGGTAGAGAATCGACGGAAAGCAGCATGTTTTGCAACCGTTACTAGCTATTAAGCAATAAGCTGTGTGGTGTCACATCTTATCTCAAAATAATACATAAAAAAGTTTAAAAACATGAGTACAGTTCTTGAAATGTATACGTGCAATTTTCTATGGCATGCTGTTTAGCTTAATATTATTCGGTTATGCCGAAGTATGAATATTCCGAAAAATTAAGCAATAAAATATGAATAATAAAAATGCATTTAAAGAATCTATTAACAGCGATGTCCTGGTGTTTCAGTGAAATTTGATCTTACAGCTGCGTCAACTAAGTGTTTATTAAACTTTGACACAGCGTGCACTATTTCTACCTGGAGCATCTGCGGTCATATGACATAATTTTTTTTCTTACTTTACCACGGGCGCGATCACCTGGTCTGCCCTCCAAAGGAAGTGTGCGCCCCGCATGCCGAACAATGGGGTACGCGTGTTTTACGTCCTGTTGTAAAGTTCTGCTATGACTAGTCTTGTGGGGATTTGTCTGAGTCAGCTGTAAAATGTAAATAAACAATGTCGCTAGGGTCTGAAGGATGCACCTATCCCCTGAAACGGAGGAAACGTTTTTATTCATAAAATCGCAGAATATAATTCTTTCGAACAGTGCATGCATTAATTATAAGTTTTCTAACTTTATGCTTATATAATTTAAATTGAACAAAATAAAAGAATAAAAATATTGATTAGAATCACGTACATACTGTTCTTTCTTTCGCACCTTCTTATTTTCTAATTCCAGGGGATATATGAGAAAAAAATTTATTATAATTTAATTAAATTTATTGTTTAAAATTATTTAATTTTATGGAGAAAATAATCATTCGTTAGTTCTCAATTTTATAGAAGGCAGGGTAGTGGGAACTCCATTTTTTTATTCTTATCTAATTTTATTTATTTTTCACAAAATATTTTTATACATCAAAAAGCACAATATTTAATAGTACAATGTTAAAAAAATTTACTATTTAGAAATTCTTGTTTCTGAGAATTTCCACTAGTTTGGAGATTCCTCTTATCATTATTAGACCCTACATTTTGTGCTGATAGTTTTTATTAATAACTGAATAGTATTGAAATTTACTGAATGTTTGTAAAATAAGAATTATAGATAAATATTATTTAATTGATTAGTTGAAATGAATAAGTGTTAATTTATTAGATGTATAAAAGATATGTTTAAAACATTTATTCAAATCATTTATTCATTTATATTTTGAACGTTAATGTCTACTAATAACTGTAACTTATTGAAAGACTTTAATATTCTGAACACTTTAAATATATTTTAATAAAATGCATAAATATGGGTATTGTGATTTAAAAAAATTACGCGTTTTTAAATAATCATATTTTTATGCTTCCGTAACTGATAAAATTTACAATTTTCTGAAATTAAAAAAAAAAATTACGTTCTAACAAAATGAAAGTAAGATTTCATTCTACTTAAACGTACCTTTTTTTTTAATATTTGTAAAAACAAATTTTTTTAGAACTTTTTAAAAATAAAATTCAAAAGTATGCGGTTATTTTGTACTTACAAATCTTTGTGAAATATTTTTTTTTTTTTTTTGTTATGATTTTAAATAATGTAATTGGGAAGTAATGTCAATTTGTTAAATAATTATTTTGTTAATAGATCGATTTATTTAATATAAGAAAATCAAGTTTTCGAATTTTCTGCATTTTTTTTTTTTGTATTATATTTTATAATGAATTATTAAGTGAGAGTAATTCCTAAAGAGGGAGAAATTTTTTTACACATTTCTGTGATAAGCATAAATTTTTAACTTGTTTTACATTATTTTATTGTTAATTTGTACTTAAATTTATGTATATTTGTTTTGACATTAAGAAAATGATCCTTGTAATTGTCTTTTTGAATCATTTGTCTGTGTGAAAGATTGGATTTTATATTTAAATTTAATTTTTGTCCCATCAAAATAATCTTTATTAAATTTTTTAGTGATTTTTCAACTCTTTTGATTCCTTAGTTCCAAAACGAGTTTCGTTCTGATAACCCGTTTAAAATTTACATGTAAATTACAAAACCACATTTACTGTAATACCTCCCGTTGTTCTTTCTTAATTGGCATTGAAAATGGTCGACCTTGAACCTGTTAGAACAAAAACCGCAAAAGCATCTGCCTTGCAGAATATAGCAGTCATCAGCTTCAAGTCTTATCTCTTCATTTTATCATCCATATTTCATTCCAAATTACGAGCTCTCTTTTGTCCTCGAAATTCTGTTAACTCTGATCTGCCAATTTAGCAGGAGTCCGAACCGTGCAATCTCACCTGTTGAGGGATTCCCTCGAGGTCTGATGGCTTCTTTTCCAGGTTTCTTTTCCTTTTTGTTCTTGCTCTGTACTATTTTATTCTTCTGCGTGTTCTTCTGTACACCTGCCTTCATCCATTCCCTTAATTTCCGCTACACGCTAGACGATTCAAACGAAGAAGCTTCCGAAAACGAAATTTCAATCCCAATCTACCACCTGCGTCCCAATAACTGAATTTAATGACGATGTTTAGTGTGTCAGTGTATATTGGTATATTTTTGACTCCCCGTTAATTTTTCTTTTGATTTTCTGCTTTTTTATTTTGCTTGATTAACCTCCTCCCCTCCAGTGAAAAATAAAATTGCACTTATGTGAGTTTCATTAATATTTGTCGAACATTTAGAAATGTGCATATTTTTTTAAACAATTCGCAATATTATCTGAATTTAAACAGATTACTCAGAGAAATGCTCTTTTGATGATATTCCTATCGCCATATGAACATATTATATTCCTGATACATTACTTGTTAGAATTTATAATTTTAATGTATTTGATGGAATTCCATTTTTTGTGTTGCAATAATAAATACTATTTATTATGCCCCAAAATTTATGAACATAACTAAGTGTATGGTGAATTTTACTATTTATTATTATAAAATCTTATATATTTATGTTAGAAAAGAATAGAAAAAGTCTATTTTATTCTAATTTGGCACATAAATAAAAAAACAATTCGTGAAGTTAAAATAATTTCAAAAATAAAATTTCTTTAGTTCGAAAGTATTGCCACCTGTTTAAAGTAATTCAAACACAAATAAAAAAATAGTAAAAATGTTTTACTAAATGAATTCAAATATAGTTTAAATAAAAATAAATTTTTTAAGAATTGAATTTTTTAATTTGTAATCATTATCTTTAAAATATTTAAAATGAAGAAAAAAATTTTTAAAAGGAAATGGAAATCGTATTATTTTTTTTCGTTTGGTAGTCAGTTAATTTATTTTCTCATTTATTATATTCTTATATAATTGAATACCTTAAATTTTTAGTAAAAAGTAAGAAATTCCCATACGTTTTCTGTCATGCTATCATTTAGAAATAGGCCGCCACATAATGAAATCACTTATATTATGTGCTCCTTTTTTGTTCATCAATATCTTTGCAATCCGTCCGAGAACGTATGTTGAAATTCATCAAACGGTGACACAATCTTAAACCCCGATAGTTCAAGTCTTTCCGATGGATTGCGCAACAGCTTTATCATTGACAAGGCTGCAGAATCCATCGGCATCAGGTCGCGTGCCAGGCTCGTGGTCCTTTTGTTTGGAAAGGGGGGAAAAGTGACCAAAAAAGGGCCCCCCAGGCGGCAGATGTTACCTGAGCGAACGGAGAAATTTTCCAAAGGACTGCACCTGGACGCCGAGTGTCTGTATATGAATGTCTCGGTTGAAGGACCGCACTGCAGAGTCGGTCTGGTTTATGTGTGTGGGAGAGACGTATCGTCATTTGTATTGTCCTCGGCTGAAAGAAAAAAAATGGGAGTCATTAAATGGATCCTGGCCATTTGGTCGATCCCTGTCCCTCCAATCTGCCTAACCAGCCAGCTGAAAGTGAAGTTCTACGTGGGGATAGTTTTATCGGGGTTGAACGGCGAGAATATTAATTTTTTTGTTACTTCTGAACCATGTCATCTGCTTGCTTTTTGGTGTTCATTCGAGCATCGGAACGCAAATGCGTGCATTTGAGAGTATTAATGTGGGATATTTTTTTAATGTGTTTTGAGATTAGTAATTGAGATGTTTTGATGAACTTGTTCATGTTTTTAAAGCATCCTTATCATCGCACATTTGATATTAGTTTATTTTTTAATTGGAAACTGGTCATAAAGGTTATGATGACAAAATTATTATTGTGAATGTGTAGGAAAAATTAGAAGAGATTGTGTTTAGTATAAAAATTAATGAATTAAAATTTCTAAGATTTTTTTGAACACACATTAATTAACGCTTTGTATTCTTGCTAGATTGCAGATATGGGAGAACGAGGGCAGAAAAATAATTTTAATTTTATTTAGAAATGTATGTATAAAATTACTAAATGAAAAATGCAGTATACCGATCATCTACTTTAAAATTTTAAGTAGTATATTATTTTTTTTTATTCACTTTATGAATAGTTCAAAATTTACTGGCTACAGAAAACCAGCTCGGAAAATTTGAACGAATTTTTAATTTGATAAATGAAATGTTTCATAAAAAGTAAATAAATGCCATGTGTAAATTTTATTGCTTTTCTTCTTTGTATTATTGGAACTAATTAATAATTTGACTTATCAAAACTGTTGAGTTTCTTTTTATGAAAAATGACCCATGTATACTAATTTTATGCTTAAAATTGAGAAAATATGCATCTTGTCAATTCATTCCTTTTCAAAGTCTCTTTTTCATGAATAAATAAATACTTTAACAGATGTTGTTTTATAAACTGCAAAATCACCACTCTTCATTCGTGTTTTAAATTGCTATTAAGAAAATAATTTTAGAATGATTGATATAAATAAATAGAAAATATTAGTAAAAATTTTTTTATCATATTATTGTAATATAATCACAAATTCTTTTATCAACATTCATGTAAGAAACATTAGTTTATTTGTATAGTTATCTGACAAATCAAGTAATTACTTTATAAGGGCTTCTCCCCCCTAAATTGCATTTTATAAGTTTATTAGGGAAACGATTATGCGAAATTTGCCCTTTACTTTTTTAAAAATTATTTTAGTCATCTTTTGTTTAAAAAAATTGATGGGATTCCTCATTATTTATTATTTAATCAATGTTTTTTGCTTCCCTGTGTGGTATCAATTGTGTAGATGTATTTGAAATTTCATTTATATGTCGAATTTTTGCATCGAAATTACTTTATTTTTCTTTTGATTGAATTGAATAGTTGAAATGTGTTAATTTTTTTAAATAACTTATTTATTATTATAATTATTAAACAAATTATTCAAATTTCGAAAATTTATTTTTCTTTACACATTTTGATGAAACTTTATTAAATATATTTACTTTGGAAGGGTACGGAAAATGAATTGGCTCACAAAGTTATATTTGTCAATTCGCATAAGTTAAAATTTCTTTTATTTGTCAGTACATTACTATGTATATTTTTAAAGTGATTTCTGAAAATTTACGCGCATTTTGCGATTTAAATCTGAAAACTTCTGAACCGCTTTTTTTTGTGTGTTCTACGTTTCTTGTACAATGTTTAGAATTCAAATGGTGTGGGGAAGTAGGTACGGTAGCTCATTACGTTTGCAAGCACCGTTTTTCCGGTGGCACACGCCACCTCGTTTGACCTCCAAGAGTCAAACAAGAAATAAGGGTGCTTGCGAAAATCACTTCTATTAAGATTTCCGTCACTAAGTCTGGTGTTCCATTCCCCCTTACGTTTTTTCTTCATCACCGTTTGTATAGATCTAAAAAATGCTTATAAACGTAGGGGGTTGCAAGGGGATGACCTCAACCACGTGGCGTTCGCGTGGAGGCCCCTTCGTATTACCCAGGTGTCTTTTTTTTCCTGAGAAGGGTGTTTTCTATTAAATTTTGGTATAAGGACCGAAGCGCAGATGTCAAGCTATTTAGACACTTATTGGCTTTGGAAAAAATCGAAGCACGTGCCGATCATTAATTCTATTTTTTTTCTTCAAGTCCTTACCTTATTATAAAGCCTGTGACTACTATAATTTTTGACATCAAGTTTAACGTAGATGACTTTCTTTTATTGTTTAAAGATTTATAATCCTTTATACACCTGCCTTCTTGAAAGTGATAAAAAATTCCTTTAAACCCTTTAGATGAAGTATTGTTCACATACAATACCTGTTGTTTTCTTTTGTTCTATTGATATTTTTTAACAAAGCATCAGTTTTCATGAGTATGACTTATATTAAATAAATGTTTCGAATTGGCCAAATTTAATAGAATATTTGTATCTTGTTTAAAAGTTTTTTCTTTTATAATTTTTAAATTGATGTATGTTAAAAATATATTAATTTTTATCTCATTTGAAGTTTACCAATCTCTTTTTTTATAAATTATCAAAAATCTTAAGCTAAGAATATATGGTCAGAAACAATAAAAAATATAGTGAATGATTATTTTATTGGTATTATAAAATTATTGTCATTGTATTGCTATTTTTTAAACAATTTAAAATATTTCCTATCCAATACCAAACATGTTAAACATAACATTGTTTTATACATGATTATTAAACTGTTTTTATTTTATAAATTAATATTTACATATTCTAAATAAGTTTGTCTTTTGCATTTCTATTCTTCTATAAAATCTATTAATTTCATGCGTTTCTAATTATGTCTACAGTGGTTTGAAGAAAAACTATTTGGTTTCAAATTTACAATTTAGAGAATACGGAGATGAAAATCATCAATGATATTAATTAACACTGCCTTAAACTAATTATAAGACCATGTCGTAAAAGCGATAAAAAAGTATAAAACAATGAGAACTTTTTAAACGCTCCGATGCTTTCAAGTGTTACAATAAACAAAAAGTGTGGGAAAACACCTATAAACCAATCAACCACGGAAAGGATCTCTCATTTTCCCATAGGATTAAAACAACGGGCGCATTAAATTTGATGGTCAAAGTTAACTAAATCATCCCAATTAGTATCCGTGACAGGAAACGTTGCGTGATCACTGTAACCGGAAATAACGACACAGTGATGCGCTGTCTTTGCTCTTCTGGGTTTGGAGGTGTAACTGCATAGCGTTTCACTGCAATAACGGAATTGGCAGTGAAAGCAGCGTACAGGGGCTCAGTAGCAGATGCAAAGTTTCATTATGACTTTACATCGGAAGATTTCCTGATGCCCCTCGTTATTTATAAGTATTTTACAGCAGCTGAAAAATAGTAGTGGCTAGTATCCTGGGTGTATCACGCAACTTACTCAACTTTCGTGGTATAATATTAATCCGACTATTTCGTCATTTTTTAAAAGATAGAAGTAAAATTAATTATGAAATATCATCTTACATTTTTTAAACTCATTTTCTCTTAATCATAATTCGTAAACAACAATGTTATTTTTAAGGCGATTATAATTTTTCAAAAAGATGTATTTAATAATTAATTAATGATGATGTTTTTAGGACAATCAGAGAATTTTTAATTAATTTACTGAATATTTCTTGTTTTGTTCTTCTATCTTTTGTTACTCGGAATTCAAGTATTTATAATTTAACTTAGAAATTTGAATTCTAATTTATCACACAAGAATGGGCTTTTCAATATTCAAGAATATATAAAAAGCAGAATTTTGAAACAATGCTTAATAAAATAATTTTCTAATGTGAAAGAAATCTAAAAAAATTAAGAGCATATATAGAAACAAATTTTAAATTTAATCATATTTTTAAATTTTAAAAATTGAAATTTTATAAATAGTATTATAATAATATTTATATTTTATGATACTAATTTTATAATAAAATTATATATAATTCAGACTGTATTTAAATATTTTATTTGTTTTTCTACTAAAGCTTTTTATAAGTTTTCCAACCACAAATTTGCTAAAATGGCAGTAAAATAGAGTATTGGTAACCCAGATAAAAATTATAATTCAGAATCATTAGAGTAACTTAGGGCAGAATTCAACCTGTAGCATAATTGTCTGAGTCAGTAATTTATTTGAAAATTATGAGTTTGTAGTGCTTTAGAATCTTCTTTGAATCATAAGTTCAAATCAAATGAGTTCACTTGTGCAAGAAGCAATTGCAATTGCTCTCATTTTAATGATGAAAGACTTTATATATGTATGTATAATAAAACACTTTAAATTTTAACTTAATTGTTCTTTTCTACAAATTCATTAGATATATCCATAATTTAATATATTTTTTGCATTTAATGACTTTTTCAGAACTTTTTACTTTAATAGATTTCATATATTAATAATTTCTCAAGTCATTACAAATGTATTTGCTTTATGCTTTTGTAAATTGAACTAATGAAAGAAAAAAATCAAAGTACACGGTTTTCAATGTTTTTAAATTGACCGTATATTGAATTAAACATAAATAAAACGAATAGTTCTTTCAAAAAATATTTTTGGTGTAAGTTTAATTGAATTTTTGCTCTCCTTCACAATTTGACTGAAATGAAAATATGCTGATTAATTAAATAACGATCTAATTTCATTAATTTCTTATCTTGGGGGTTGGATGTTTGCAGTTGTTGCAAATCCCATTTTAAATTGTAAATCCTCAATTTTCAAGTGAAATCAAAAATTAAGTGACAAACTAAACTCTTAGTTTTATCTTACTAAGCATATGTTATACACCTAAACTCCATTGAGGGCCTATCAGACTTTATAAACAAAGTAGGTGACCCAAGACAATGGTACTAGGAAAAAATTGGGCTTGGAGCATGGTACAAAATGCAACAATGCAGAGGTGCCACATATCTGACAAGCTCAAGAGAAGAAGAAGCATATGTTATGGATGCTCAATCTAGTCCGTTAATGAAGTTAATTTAGTCTGAAGACTGTGGTTTTTGTTTGTTCATGTTTCATTAAAACATATGTGCTTATATAATGTACCATGATTAGTTATAACAAAAATAAAAGAAAACAATTGTCGAATTTAAAAGCCATATTTTAAAAGATTTTTAACTGCCCATTTTTTTAAATGATTTAATTATACATTTCTTCTGTGTAAATTGTAATTTTATTCTTAGATGTGTAAAAATAAGTGACAAGCAAATTTTCATAGAAATACATAGTAAATATTACTAATATTTTTGGAACAATATCAGAATTAATACTAAAATCCACAAATATAATGAGCTGTTTATGTATTTACTTAATAAACAATTTATTTATTTTGTTAATTGTGAATTTTAATTTCTTTATTAACAAAAATTATGACATGGGGCTTTATGTAAATCTTTCATGTGACGTATTTTTAATTTTTTTTGTTTCGTTATGTGTATCATGCCCGCAACCTGTAAATCAGACAGCTGTTATTTTCCTCTTACCTCCTCTCCCTTTCTCCCGAAGATGAAATTGCCGGAGTCCGATTGGTTGCGTTTGCGCCGTACAAACCGGAAATTCGCGTCCTTTTAAACTTCTAGTTTCTCTTTTAGAAGCGGAACATTTCGAAACCAAGCTACTAGATTTACAATTTAGCGCTAATTTGGCAAATGCTTATATATGAAATTAATTTCGAATGAAGAAACATCATCGCATTTGGTTAATATTGCATGCAGTAATATATTTTTATTTAAATTTATAATTTTCATTTGATGTATGAAATGCAATTTTTACTTCGCATTAAGTTATTTTATCTTTACTGTTTATGCAGTAAAGATGATTTGATAATTTGAAAATTTTTCAGTTCAAATTTTATATTTAGTGGTCGAATGTAAATTTTGAACTGCATAGTTCCTACAAGTTTATTACTTAAACTAATATTTAATATACTTGGTTAAAGAGTTTCATAAATAGTTATCAAAATAAGTTTTAAGTTAAAAATAAAATTTATTGGCTTTTTAATTTAATAAATGACATTTGTGAAAATTACTTTTAACATAGAGAAGCTAACATGATTAAGTTAAATATGCATAATTTGATAAATAAAATATTCAAAACGTTTACCGAAACTTATTTTATTGTTGAGTATAATTTTGTATACATTAAATTAATATTTCTTGTAATTTTACACTTATTAAATAAATAAATTTTTATTAAATAACTGGTTAATTTGTTTTTAATGTTTACATAATTTGTGAATAGAAATAATATTAGAATGCATTAATGATAAAAGTTTACGTATATATATATTAATATACATTCGTTTTTACTAAAATAAGTTACCAATATTTTTCAAACAAAGCAGCAAAAATTTTGTTATTTCAGAAAAGAAAATAATTTTCGAGTAACAAAATCTTATATACAGTTCTAAATATTTTTCAAGAACTAAAATAATCATGAAAAGTAACATGAATAATCATAAAAATAATTCTTGTTTTAAATTTACAATGTAAAATTCAATCAGTGTGCACACATTATTTCGTTTATTTTGTACAGTTATAATGTCTAATTTTTATTTGTGAAATTTACTTTTATGAGATTTAAATTTTCATACACAGCAAATAAAAATTATTACAAAACAAATTAGTATTCATTAAAAAGGTAATATTTTTGAACTAATTGCATTGTTCTAGGATATTTTTTAAATGGAATAGTGAAAAGAATGTATTTAAAAATGGCAGTTTTTTGTATATTCAAAACTGATTAATGTTTTGGGAATCAACAATTACGTAAGCCTATTTGAAAAAAGCTTTTTATTCAAAATCAATTATGTTAAGTCTACCAACTTCAAGATTATTTATTATGTATTAAAGAAGTTGAATAAAATATCAGATTTAGTAAAAAAAATAATTGACATAATATTCTTTCTTTCTTTCTTTTTAAAGTGATATTACTTTATTTTTTAGCTTTTTTAAAGTACACCATTCATGTTATTATTTATTGTACACTTATAGTTTCCCTATGGGCTATATTTGAGCGGGGAAAACTTTCACTGTTACAAATTCAATATAAAAATTCGATCTTTAATTACAAAAATTTAATATTATGCACACATGTGTATATACATATTAATAATCGTTACCTTTCATAGCATACATAAGTACTACTATTCTTTAACAGCATGCTTAACTATTTTTAAATGATTTAATCTATTAAAAATTGAAATTATATTCATATATATGCCCAGATTTAAAATAGAAATAATATTTTCAAAAATAAATTAATGTGCGATTTCAAAATATTAATTTTTTTAAAAAAAAAATTATGATTTTTAGTTTTGCAATATTTTAAATTGGCATACAGTCAAAATATTCGTTAGTTCTGCTGAAATAAATTATCTCAGTCAAAATACAAAATTTGCATTTTTCATTTTTAAGTGCATGTAAAAATTTTTTATAATCAACATTAATTTATGTAAAATATTAAAACTAATCCTAACTCACACGTTCAATATCATTTGGCGATCGAAATGATAAAAAATTATTCCCCTTGGCGCTGAAGCAGCAGAAGTATAAAAAAAGAAAAGTTTAAATTGAGACTTAGCAACCATGCGCGGGAGCAGGTGTTGGCGGGCTCGAAGTTCTTTGTTACTTTTGGCGGGTTCCACAGGAAGTGGATGGAGATCCTTTTTAAAAATGTCTCGAATTGGGATTGGTCGATGGTGCCCCTCCTTCAGTTAGTCCCCAATTTGAGGCCACCATATGTTTTTCAAAGGAAGTGCAGATGACATCAGAGTTTTTGTTGGAACATCGTTGTCATTTAGTATTACTGTCAAGTACTCATAGATGGCGCTAGTAACGAGCGTAAAAGTTGTAAAATAGTAATTGTGACGTAAACATTAGCGTAAAACAAAAATCATTTCACATTACAATTTTTTTTTTTTTCACATTACAATTTTTTTTTATATTGAAAATTAGAGAATTTAGCTACTATTAAATGTTTCTGAATCCATTAACAAGATATTTTTCCATTAAATAAATTTTAATATTGAAAATTAGTTTTAACCCTAGAATTTTTTTATTAGTACTAATATTGTCATTAATTAAAAAAAAACTTTTTTAGAGTAAAAACAATTGAAACAAATTTTGTATTTCTTGATCTACTTACAATGCTACAATCTTTGAAATATGCTCATAAAAATTGCAAAATTATAAAGTTTTAACAATTAAAACAAATTAAGGGAAATAAAATATTATATAATATAATTGAGCTCACCATTTATAAAAATTTTTAATTATAAGAATTCATTATGTAAGCTAGTCAAATTCATTGAATAAATGTTATTTGATTAAATAATCTTAATTACAAATATTTTAAACTCCAGAAATGCCTATCATTTGGCCGCTAGGCCATTAGACAACAGGCTCGCCAATATCTTGCAGCACAACAAGTAATAACAGATAGTGCAGGGCACTCATCCAAGTGTAAATTGTTTAAAACTTGCTCTGCAGTATGCATAAATAGGAAATAATTTCCATATAGCTTTAAGTTCATTTTCAATAATCAATATCTAAATGAGGTAATATTTATCATTAACATATTTTTTATTAGTAAACATATTTTTTATTAGAAAAATTTTATTTTCAGAGTACAAATTTACATCCTATTCTGCTTCATTGTTGGCAGCATCTTGCCTGGCTGTAGCAATTAATGGAATTAAATGGCTGCAAAAACCTGGGGGATCTTTGCCAGCCCTCTTGGAATACTTGACAGAACTTACAGACATTAATGTTGTAAGTATGAAAATAGTAATTATTTTGCAAGGCTCATTAGGAATATAGGAGAAGTAATTTAACATAAAATCCTGATCAAATTTTAGATCAGAATTTTACAAATTTTAAATTTTTATATATATAATCTGTATTGTGAGTTATTTTTACAAAATATTATTTTGATTTTTAATTCTTAATACCAAATTCAATAAAATTAAGTTTTAAAAATACCTAGTCTAAATATTCACATTTGATAGATTTGATTGGTATGATATATATATATATATATACACATAAAGCTTCTCCATTATTTATATATAATATCTTTTATGTAGTATTTTAAAATGATATTTCCTCAGATGAATCTTTTTTACTACTTAATACTTAAATCTATATATATATTTTTTTTCCAGAAATATCTTGAGATCTGTATGACAGATATCGAAGGTTTAATAGCTTCAAACATTGCACAACTCAACCAAGCCATGTCAAAAACCAATATCACTGCATCTGGAAACAGCAAACTCAGCTGCACAATGTCAGCACAAATTGATACTTCTTCAGACTTACAAAATATTATATACTGAAGGATATAGGAAAAAAAAAAAAAAAACACAGAATTTTTTTGTTTATTTTTTCACATTTTAGTCCAAAGAATTACATATAGCTATATTGTAGTTGGAAAAGTGTACAAAACTTTTTACCAAAATGTTGAATTTTTCTAAGTATATTTACAAGTTAATGAATTTGTAAAGATACAGTTGTGTATATTTTTCATATTGTAGTTTATTTAAAATGTATTATTTCTATGCAAAAATATAGAAACAAACCAAAGTTGATACTTGATCTCTAAAGAATTGGTCGATTTTATTTCAATTGACTATTTTGTTATTTATTTACATCTTTTCATTCATTATACTTATTATCTTGTGTTGCATTCCATATAAGTTTTATATTTTGTGTTTAACAAATTCTAGTCTTTTGTGTAATTTTATCTGTCCATATTTATTATTTTGAGATTTTTATATGAAATTGTTTTATTTTTTGAGTCACAGTTTATGACTCTATAGTAATACAAAATTATTTTTCAGTTTTAAAAAAATTAAGAATATTACATTTTTTTAAAGTTTAACTATAAATTTCTATGAATGAAAATTGATCATTGCCAACATTTTTTCTTCTGACTGGTGCTGATAAAAAAAATGCTTTTTAGTACACAATTTTAATAGTAATCCTTACTTAGAAGCACATGTAATTAAATTTCATATCACTCATTTAGTGTATATGATGTCACAAATCACCTCATGGCAAAAAAAAAAGTGTCCTCACTGTAAAATTGTACTTTCAAAAAAAATGTATTTTATTTTGAAAAAAAATTATTACACTTACTTATTTTTAAAGTAAAATTTGATTCTTAAATAAAGCAGAATCAGAAATTTAGTCATGATGTAAACTGAAAGTTCAATTTTCAAGTTTTATCACTTTTACTGTGGTTATGCGATACTTACAATGTCTTTCTTCCATGTATATTATTCATTGTACAAACATGTAAATAAAATTTTTTAATAAATCCTTTTATTTAAAATTTTTTTGTTTGTAAAATTCTTTTATTGTTGATCAATTTTGGTAAAAATATTGCTTTTAAATAATAAACAGAAATTATTCCAAGTTGGATGTAACAAAAGAATATTATGTTATTAATATTTTTTTATGCTTAATATATTACCATATGTGTAAAATTTGAATTCTTAAGTTATATAAGTTAATATGATTTTTCTAATAAATTCAAATTATCAAAATAGAATTTTAGTGACTTT
>JAPDSC010147937.1:141937-192201 GCA_026290005.1 Latrodectus geometricus
CTTCTGGAACCAATCTACCGTGTAAAAACAGACTTAGGTGTATATAAGTTTTGGAGTCACTTTAAATGTAAAAGTATTTTTCTAAAGCTATATGATTGAATAAAAGGCATATAGAATAATGTACATATATATCTATAAACAATAAAAAATTATTGCAATAATTGATGTCCAATTATTTTTTCAATCTGTTATTGGAAATAAAGAGAAATGTTGCATGTGATAAATTTATCATAATTAGAAATATATATTAAACTATAATAAATTAAAGAATTTACTGGAATAATGATAAGTTTTCCCCTCCCCCCTCCTCCATATGCTAAGACTGAAATAAACTGTATGAACTGAGTTAAGTTGCAATCATTTCGATTTTTAAAATAATATTACATCGATCGATTAAGCATATCTAAAAATTTCATATTTGTTTATGTAACTGTCAACTAAATGAAACAGATTTTAATGAAATTTTAAAAACAAAATATAATTAGAACATAAGATTAGTATATTATTTCAAAACTACAGCATGAAATAATTATTCATTAATAAAACATTTAAAAAGAAGACAATACAGGAAGACAAATTGCGAACTATAATGTGTGTACATAAATCTAGATAATATGTAATAATTAAAAAATGAATTTACCTACTTATAAATTTTGTCATATATAAGTCAAATGTGATTGAATTTTCACAGTTTGAAACTTTTTTGTGATAAAGAAATGGATGTCAATAATTATTATTATTATTATTTATATATATATATATATATATGAGTTAAATGAATATTTCATTGATTTGTTCCTCTGTGTGGATCATCCCTAAAATCGGCTTATCAGCAATGGTATGCCACACATTTCATACATATTTAGGAATTAACTGTATTCACATATAATTTTGCTTCAAAGTTAAATAAAAGAAAAAATTAAGTATAATACTAATGTTATAAATATCAGTACAATAAAAAAAATGTAAATGCAACTTAAAATTTGAATTTTAGAAAATAAGACCAATAAAGCACTAAAATTCTCATAAACAAATGTAAATCATACATATTTAATTAATTTTCTATACTTAACTATTATTAATATACTTAAGGTTTAATTAAGTGATTGAAAAATAATCATCATCAGGAAGCATGAATATGAGCAAAAAATTAACTTTAATGAATACCTTTAAAAGTAAATAAGGTTTCTCACTTGTTCGTTTTCTTTTGGTTTTCCAGTCGTTTCCTCCAAAGGTCTTACATAACCTCTACGAATAACTGTATAGTCTGGTAACACATAGTCTCGAACAATAGTATTTTCTTTCCCTCGCAATCTACAGAAAAATTATATTATTTACATTGAACACATTTAAGAATTAAAATTACGTATCTTAAAATTTAGGAGTTCTGAGTGATTTTTTTTATATTAACTTAGACAGGTCAGAACTTAAAAAAAAGAAAAAAAGGGGGGTGGGGAGGGATTAAAAATTGCAGTTATTGACTATGAAATTTTTGCATAAAATTATGCATTGAAAATAATACAATAGAATCAATTCAAGGCTCAAGCATAAAAATTGCATGCAAATACAAAATGGTTTATTATTTAAAAAATTTAGGGCCACATATTTTATCAGATCAGTATAATTTATAAAACCCATAGTCTTCACATTCTGAATTATATTTAAATATTTGCACACTTTCCAAAGATGTATTTTGAAGTAACCAATTATTTTGTTTCTACAGCATTATTAATGATATAAATACTGAAATACTTGATAACTTAATTTGCTGTGATAATTAAAGTGATAATTTCAAACTGCTTATTGTCATAAGTTTTTTACACTTTATTTTGATTCTAAAAATCAAAATATGATGATGAACAAACATTTGTAATTTTTATTGCAGATTTCTGTATTTGATTTAAATAATTTTCTGTATATTTTATGAATCAAAAATAAAATTATCAGTTTACTAAAAATTCTTGGTAAAATTAATATTGAAAAAAATCAGCCACAGTCTGTAACAAATGTGAAAAAAGTATATAGTGAACTTTAATTTATGTAAGTGGGCTTTTATTAAAAAAAAATTAGGTCCTTTAAATTAATAAATTACAAATAAATTAAATTTAAAGTTTTCAATGTAATTTGTCACTGAAATAAATGAATAATTGCAAGCTAAATTACATAATACTGGGATAATAATAAGTAATCTTAAAATTACACCCAATCAAATTCTAAAAGTTATAACTATGTCACTTATTAAAAATATAATGAAAATTAAAAATAAATTTAAAGTACTAGTAATAACATTTTTTCACGGAATTTATAACATTTTTTCAATAATTTTCATTTATTTTTTTATACAACATTCAAGATTATAAAAAAATTTCTATGAAATCAGACATTATACCAGAACACTAATCAAAACACAATGTAGCTTACATTTAATAAAATTTAATATTAAATATAATGTAGATATATCATTAAATACAAAAAGTTTTTCAGAGTCACTGATATTTAAATGAATACACACACAAAAATATTTCAGTAATAAAAATAAATAAATAATAATAAATAAAGAAATATAGATAACCTTATGAATGACTTAGAGCTTTTAAAATATTTAATTAGAAGTGTTTATATTGAAAAATATAAAGGAAAATGCCTTCATTATTAAATATTTAGATTTATCAAGTGATTTAAATTTGTTTACAAACATGAATTTGAGGTTTGAGTTGATTTTGAATTTCCTAGGTATAAAGGAATTTCCTAGGCTCAAAAGTAAATTCAAAATTTATCTATATATATAATTAAAAAATTTAGAATCTAAAAATATAAAATTGCATGTGAATTTGGGATAAAGATTTTCTTAAAAAAAATGTCTACAGATAATGTTGAACAAATTTTATAAGGACAAGAATTATTAAATTCATTTACTTATATTATTCTGTCATAAATCTTTTTAGCCAAACTATGTAACAAAGATCTTTTAAAGATTTTAAAATAAAATTGATAATTTATTATTATTATTTTTAGAATACATATACATGAATATTAGAATGAAAAGAAAATAACTTTTGCAGAAAATCTATAATTTTGCTATTAACTTGTCTTTAATGTCTTCTTTTAATTCTTAAAGAAATAAAAATTTTACTCATAAGAATTTATACTGCTAAAATTCAGTTACTTTAATTCATAGAATAGTAACTCCTTATAAGTTACTAACAGTTATAAGACATATTTATCAATAACTATGCACATAAGATTTCATCCTAAAATACTATTGCTAATAATAGATGAAAGCATAATACTATGTCACACCATTTATCAATTAATTTTTTTCTATAAAAAGTAACCAAATTTTAATTACTTTTTCTTCTTTATCTAAATACACAAACATATGAATGGAATAAGTACTTGCACACACAACTGATTAGTGTTCAAAGCAGTCATTCTGTAAAACAAACCTGTCAATAATTTAAAATTAGGAATTTTACTTTGCTATTTTCATATCATTCCAGAAATCTGTAGACACGTAGCAAACATCTTCTTTTACTTGGTTCATAACAAATGTTTCATCCATCACATTTAATTGACGATATGAAGTAATTTCTTTTAGATGATTGGTTAAAATTTTGCCACCAACATCAATTCTGAAATCAAATATTAAATATAAGTAAATATTCAAAATTCGTTTCAATGTTTCTACTTAACAAAAATTTCTTTTTTAATTATTCAAGACATATTATTCTTGAATAATTAAAAATTATTCCAGAATAATTTTATTTTAAAAAATTTCAAATTGTTTAAATTAAACATTAATCAAAAATTATTAGTTAATGAAAATACATCAAAAACATTTATTTGAAATTTTCTTAAAGAATTTTAAAATAATAAGTATATAAAAAATTTCAGCTTTTATTCAAAATAACTATATGATAAATATAAAAAAATGAAAACTTTTCATTAACCCTTTGCCTGCCTCGGCTGTATATATACGCAGCGCTAAGCCGATGTGATGACTGCCCTGGGCGTATACATACGGCTTTCCGAAATACGCTTCTCTGCAACGCTCTGCTATCAGTAAAGCTAGACCCATGACTTTGGAATGCACTAGAATGTCCTTGACATTATTTAAAAGATCTGTTGTGATGATGTTAACATCTATTTCAAAGAAGGAGCGATTTGGAGAAGGGAATATTTCTTGTGTGTGTGTGTGGAAAGGGGGAAGCTATTACTTTTGTTGTTGCAGATTCTATTTGTGTTTATTTTCGAGTAGTTCGTAACTTTTTATTCTTTCGCTTTCATTGTTTTTTCTTTTTTTGTGAAAGTAAACAATTAGAATGGAAAGCATGGTTCTTCTTTTCCACCGATACACTGCATAATTACGCTCGTCTGTGTAAAAACCGGTGGCACTGGGGAGCGAATCTCATAAGTATTCCTTGGCAGTATTGATGTAACTAATAACTAAGTATAACCATTAAATAAATAAAAACTCTGAAAAACAATTTTTTCATAATAAACATTTCTATGAAAAAGAAATGTTAAAAAAACTTAATTCAATTAGGATTAACTTTAAAATGTTTTTCATTGGTCACAGAAATTATGTTCCAAAAACCGAAATAGTATACTACAATGGCTCGGGCATTTGTTCCGATTAGACAATAAAAACCCAACAAAAAAAAGCTCACTTTTTCTAATCCCATGGGAAACAAAAGAAAGACCACCTAATGGGTGGCATGACTTGATGGAAAGAGGTTTTAATCTGATAAATTAAGGAAACTAGAGGAGCCTCACAATGGTTAAATACCAGATGGCAATGACTATTAGGGATGACCTTAGCCTGTAACAGGCTGTAGAGCCTTAGAAGAAGGAAAGGACAAAATTACAAGTCTAACTATATAATGAATACATTAATGTGTCATAAAGGAAAAATTCCTAATTTAATATCAATTGTAATATTAAACTAAATTAAAAGATAACATTTTCAAAATATTGCAAATATTTACTGACCATCAAAATAAGGCTCAGATAATTAAAGTGGTAACAAAAATAAGAAAATATTAGGCACAGAACTCCTAAGAAATAATATATTATGTGTTTAATTGCGTTAAATAAAATGAAAACTGATGTTATTAATAGCTAGCAGACTTTTAATATATTTTTGTTAAAATAACTTACCTTCGTGTGTTGTTCCTAAGTTTTTTTCCTTTGATATACGGAATAATGTGAGTAAAAGAGAATCCAGAATCTACAACTAAACAACACATTTCAGATGGTGCTTCCTTCTGTCGCTTGTAAGCAGATAACGCTCCAGCTAGAAAAAGGAAATTAAATTAATAAAATTTTAACTATGAAATTTAAGCATTCTATTAAGAAAAATTAAAGAGAATAAAAGCCATGGAATTTAATGTAAAGAGGAAATTCTATATTTTATTAATATATAACAATTTTATACAATAGAAAAATCAACTTGGGTGATTTAACTGCTCTAAGCTGTTGTACTATGAAAATTTCACACACAAATTTTATTTATTTATTTATTTTTGATGTTTTTCTTTTAAAAATTCAGTAATATTATCATACTTTAAAAATGAGGCATTAATGTTCAGATTAGTGCTAAACATTTAGAAGATGAAAAATTTTTTTAAATTGCTTTAATAAAAACAGATAATAATGTAAATTTTATATGACAATACAATAAAAATTATACAACATAAATAACAATTTTTTTATATAAATAAATTATAACTGTGACTTTATTCGACAATTTAATTTTCAATGGATTTCACAGTCAAGCTCACTTTTAACAACATTAAATATCAAATGTTATGAATTAAAAAAAATTAAAGGAACACTTTTAAAATAATAATCCAAATAATAGTGGACAGTTTTAATAGTGTAAAAATTACCAAACCTAATTTTTTGAAATAATACCATTAATAAATCTTCAGTAATAAACATATTTTTTTCTCATTTTTCAATACTTTGATTTCACATGCTATTGCAATAAAACTGATTCATATAATTACCTCTTTTATGATAATCAAAAAAAAAAAAAAGTTTCTTCCAAACAATATTTAAAAGTTTTGTTTTATATTAGTTTCTCTTATTCTTACATAAATTTTCAAAATAAATTTAAAACAAAAGATGAACTTTATATGAGAAATAATTAAATAAGAAATGCTCAATTAATCTCCAATAGCAATCAAAGTGATTCGAGCATTCAGTAAAGCTTCTAAACAATTTTAAGCTATCATTTTATCATAATAGCATATAAAAAGTGAACAGGTGCAATCAACAAAGAGACAAAAAGAGTAAGTAATAAAGAATTTACAATCTCTCATACAAATTAGAGACATTAAAATATTTTTACAAATAATTACAACTTTAAAAACTTACAATTAACACGTAAAATGGAATGAAATTTGTATTCTTCAAGTAATATTTCTGTCATGCTTTCTTGCATAGATACAAAATTAAAATAGGGTTCAGTCACTATAAGGCATGTTTCTTTAAAGTCAACCTACAAAAATTAAAGATATTAATTTTCACCTTTTTAAGTTTTCTTCAGCAACAGAAAATATAGATTTTAAGATTTCTATTAACTGAATAAAAAGAGTGGGAAAAACTTTAGAATAATTTTAAGAACAGTAAAAAAAAACGTTCCCCCCCCCCTTTTTTTTTAATTGAAATCTCAGAATAGAAATTTCTTTAAGTTAATAAATTAAAATTTAATCTTTAAAATTTCCATTTTGCATTAGTAAAAAAATAGTGGTATCATTAAAAAAAGGTAACTTTTCAAAACTCAATACAATAAAATCAATAAAATTATCTGAATAAAATAGGTTAAACATGATAATACTTCAGATTATCAAAATGAAAAACATATCAAATCCTAAGCAAATTAGGGAAATTTCTAAAGAAATGTTAAATTTGCAATATGCCAGCTAACAGATATTCAAAAGAGTTGAAAATATTATAAAATTTCAATGAATTATACTTGTATAAAACTAAAAATCTCAGTGGATGACAACCCCCATGGGGCCAAACACTCTGTTTCATACCTGTTTTCAAGACCTAAGTCCCTGGGGAGCAAAGCATATCTCCCAGTAAGGTAATCAGCTTAACACAAACCCACAGGGTTTAGTTCCGAAACATGCTTGGTACTCAGCTTTAGCAACCCACTGAAGGGATGAAAGTCTGAGTCGACCTTGTCCGACATGAGGATTCAACCTTGGACCTATGCCTTGGTAAGACTAAAGGGTGAAGCTTCATTTTTGTGTAAAATGAGGAATATAAAAAAGTTCAACATGAAATTATGATCAATAAAATGAATAAAATGATCAACATTTTTTTTACTGCTCGACTTACATCTTTGTCACTTGCTTTAGTAGTTCATATGTATGAATTTAAATGCATGAAATTAAATATAAATAAACATGTTTTTAATTTACAATTTGCTTTTGAAGTAAAGAAAAAAAAATTCAAAAATGGCTATTTTCCTAAGTAACACATCTATGTACCATGGATTTCTCCCATTTCTTATAATAATCACAAAATATTTTAGATCAATTATATGAACTATCCAGCTGCCTAGTAATTGAACATTATATAATTAAATAACAAAATTTGAAGTGAATTGAAGTGAATTTCATTTCTACTAAAACTCCAAATAAATTTTGTGTATGCTCATACTAGATTATATCATAAAATCGAAAAACATTTCTTACACAGTAAACCAGTTTGGCGCATTTATCATTGAGCAGGCTAATAGTATTCAGCCATATCTGTCATTAATACAAATGATATAAAAACTGAAGTAAACAACAGGTTAATTTTAGACCAACAAAATGCTTCTATACATTGAGAAACCAATTCAAGTATAAATTTATTAATGCTAAAGCAAAAATTAACCTAATATACAAATCTTAATTAGCCAATTGCTCTATATGGCAGAGAGTGTTGTTTATTAAATAAATTTGAAAAAGATAAGGCAGTAATTTTTTAAAGAAAAATACTCTGAAAATATTTGATGTAATTAATCAAAATGAAGTAAAGAGAATATGATGAAATCATGGAAACGTACAGTAGATTTAAAGAAACAAATAAATGACCACATTAGATGAGTGGGATAGTTTTTTTTTATTTAATGACCTAAACCCAACTAAATTAGTGACTTTTTCAAAGATTGAGGGAGCACAAAAAAGAAGGCTTCTTCAATAAGTGGGTATTCTTTTTGTTGAGAGAGCTTAGGGGGACCTGGGTTCAATCAATATAGTGGAAGAAACTCATGGAGTCAGCCTTGAATTGTGACCAGCTGAAGTGTCATTGAAGATATATAATAAATAACTATATAGTTTGAGTTTTTGAACCTTACCCTTGGCAATTGCATTTTCAATTTTTTAACTGTAATTAACAGAAATAAAACATAGCAATTACTCTAACTTTTCAAACACACATATATATTTGATAGTTTAAAAATGTTTTTTTAACTACTGATGACTGTCGAAAATCCTTTGAAAACAAAATTATTATGTACATAACAAAAATATAATTTCCATTAGAAAATTTCAAATATTAAATTTAAATATTTTATGTACAATATTACTAATAAGATTACTTACATTATAAAGATCACTACTAAAAATATGGTCCCAAACTTGTTTTTCCACCTCCCAATTAACAATATAGCCCTGAAAAAAAGGTGTAATACTTTATAATATATTATATGAAGCTATGTTCCACAGTACTTATAAAAAATTATAAACTATCATTTAGATGCTAAAGGTATAAATTGTTTTCAGGCATAAGGAAGGCTCACTATCAACATATATAAATTTGTATTATCATATCTACAAACGTCTTAAAATCATACCATTTTTTAAATATTAAATACAGAATATCTATTAACAATAAATTTCTGGTTAGGAATAAAACAATTGTGTGACAGTTCAACATTAATAAACATTATATGAAATTTAAAAGTCATACAATTTTACTGATGGCTGAAAGACTTTAAAATTCATTAAAATTTCATATTGCACAGCCAAACTGGACAAAGTGACAAGCATGCATTGTTATGAGAAATTGCAAAAAGCAATTGCATCTTATTGAATCCTGATTTATAGACTTATTGATAACTATACTAGGATCAATCTTTCAAGTATCCAACAAGTATAAAAACTGTATATATTAACTTTAAATGTCTAGTTAAAAATATTTAAATAATAAAACTTACTAAAAATAATTTTTTTGACACACGCAGAATTTCACATAATGAATGTTGGAATCATGAAAAATTACCATACATAAAAACTATTAATAAGATACATAAATATATATGTGATTATGTTAGACTAAGGATATACTAAATTAAAGTTTATTTTCAAATTAATAATGTTGTGCAGCATATCATAGAAGAAAACAGAAAAGTCAACATGAAACAAAGGTACACATAATATTACTAAAGATATTTTTTGTGAAACAAGTAACAATAAATTCAAAATATTTTTAGTAAAAATATAACTACGTATATATTTTCAGAATGTTTTCAGTAATGATTAAAACGAGTAATCTTAAGAAATTGTTTTTCGTTGCTTCATCAATGTGCTTTTTTCTCAACAAATATTATATATATATAATATTAACATTGTACATTTAATTTACAATTAAATAGTTTGCTGGCCTTCAAATTTAAAATTAAAGAAAATTTGAAAATAATTTTATTAAATGAAATAAAGTAATTCATTTAAATAATTCTGTTGCATTTGCAAAAGCAGTCTAATAAATCTATAATAATGAATAGATCAAACTGTTTACATTACTTGAGAAAAAATAAATTGAATTCACAAATATTTTAAATAGTATAGAAAATATTAAAATTTTGTACACGTTGTATAGAAATCATATTATCATATTGAAGGATTTTGATTTATTTCATAAAACTTTAAAATGTTTACAAAAAAAATGATAATTTCAAATGTCTATTAATAACAAAATAATTCATATTTGATTTCAAAAATTCTTTTTTTTTTTTTATTTCCATCTCAACTTTCTAGGTAAAAAATATACAGAAAAATAAAATAAAAGCTTTTTTTCAATTTATTTATCTTACAGTCAAATAAATTCAAATTTGAGATAATAATACCAAGATAACTAAAATTAATTTATCAGTCAGAGTTGCTATTTTTGATGTATTAGTTAAGATTATATATATAGTTACTACTTATAAGAATTAAGCTAAAGAGTGCTTGCAATATAAGTTACATTATTATCTGGGCACTAATGAATGAATTTTCAGCATTGGCCTCCATTTTTTATTACAATGAAAACAATAAATAAAATAAAAAAATCAATACATAGCAATTTCCGATAATTTTTATCAACTTAAGTGAATATTCATTTTTTAATATTTACTTGCTGAAATCATGTTAAATACAGTCTTTTTCTACATCTCTATCACTTAACTTAAACTCTTTAAAAAGTGATTTTTTTTAATTCTTATATATATATATATATATATATATATATATATATATATATATATATATATATATATATATATATATATATATATATATATTTGTATTCTGACTTTTTTTTAAATGGTTGCTATTATATGCATATACAAAGCAATTGATTAGCAAATATAATTCCTGGAAACTAGTTTACATATAAAACCCAAATTTATTGATTACAATACTGGTGTCATGTTTTGAAAATTTTATGATTATTTTGATGTTAATGTCCTGAAAATAAACATTCACAATAAAGCAGATTATACAGTTTATTGAGTTTGTAAAGAACACATTCATCAAGATTAATAAAGTTTAAATAAGTTTCCAAGAAATTTAAAGACAATTATATATTAAATCAGCTTGGTGTGTAACTTTAAAACTTTAATACTTTTTTCAATCATTTTGATAACTCACATATCACTTTACAAAATAAAAATGATGAAGAACCAGACAAAGAACTTATAAAATATACTATCATGTAAAATTATTTTGTTAAACAATAATGAAAAATTACAGAAGGAATAACCAAAAATCATTTTAACAATTCAAAAAACCTCATTACAGCCAAATATAACTTTTTTTTCAACATATTAATATCATTCACTAGTTTGCACAAATTGTTAGAAAAAAACAGGAACTCAAATTTTTTTTATTTATATGTTTTCCTTTTTTTCAGCAAAAATTTATTTAACAGTTTTAAACAGATTATTATTAGCAGCTAGTATGCAATTTTTTCCTTTAAATTTTAACTATCATAATAGTTATAGTTAACAATAACTAATCACATTTAAGAATAAGCTCTTAATTTATGAAACCATAAAATATAAAATTAGTTGAATATTTTATATACCACTGTAAAGAATCATTACTTCTAATTTGAGAAATCTCAAGCAAGTCCTGAGAGGAAAATCAGGGATTTGCTTGGTGAACATTGGTATAAAGATGGGTGACTGTCTTTGTGTACAAATTTTAATTTCCTTTACTTCTAGGTGATTATTTTTGATTATCAGTAGAGTGTTGTATATTTGTATGTGATGCATTCATCTTAAATGTAATAAATAATTCACATAAAAATATTCATATGCCACAAAAAAAATGCGACTAATGGTAAAAATTATTGAAAACTTTTCATACAAGAATAAAATATCCATTTTAAAATAAATGAAAAAAAATGACAACTTACTCTTTGAAATGGGTAAGTGTAAAAAAGACCAGAAAAGTCTTTACATTCATCAATTTGATTACCTATAAATTGCCTCCTCCTTTCACTTTTTGCTTTTGTTACACAGTTTGGAATGATTCTGGAAATATAGAAGTCAAAGCAGGTTGAGCATAGAATGCACTTTTCTATTATTAAAAACATACAATATATTAAACTTATATATCAGCCCAATGACATTGCATAAATTTAGTTGTAATATATCTCACAATAAAATGAATATTACTGATAATATTCTTCTTGTACTATAGAAAGAGAAGAAAACATCCCTAATGATAGTACTGAAAATACAAATATCAAAATGCAGTTGGGGATAAATATAAAATAGGACAAAGCTTGCATGAGTAGGTAGGATTTTACTAAACACAATTTAACTAAGCATCAATCATATTAAATTTTAACCAATCAATCATGTTAATGAAAGTAGTAGGATCAGATTCTTTGGAGTGAAAAATCTAGGATTAGATCCCAGTTATTGTTGAATGGGAGATGTAAGTAATGACTCTGTCAATAGAAGTGTTTAGAAGTTTTCGGCAACATCCTCCTTTACATTATTGCAATACACAATCTTTACATACAAAAGGCTTAAGAGGAAAACGAACATAAAATAGATTTTTAAAAATCATAACAGTGCCTGGCTATTAAATAGTGGTTTCGGGCTATTAGAAGTTTTGGTACATGTTAATGTCACTGCATTCAATATTGCACCTAAATTTAAGTAGAATTAGCACATAACCTACAATTATAAAAAAAAATTTCCTATAATTAGAAAAAGAAATGTTTTAATTATAAGAATTTGATTTCCCCAAATTTGTTTGGTTTGAAAAAAGCTGCAGTGACACTAATATGTAAGGGGAACACTTCCGTAACTTGTTCTGTGGCTCAAAATGCTTCGCCAAGATATACTATTGGCGCAATCACCGCCGATACGTATGTATAATAAACCTAAAAGCTAAACACTTAGAGAGGCGTGGTCAAGTTTAAATCTTAAAAGCAGTCTTTCATCTTAACTTAAATGTAAATAGAAATGAAAGGCGTGGTCAAACTAAACTCTTAACAGCAGTCTTTCATCTTAATTGAATGTAAAATAGGGATGGAACGAAAAACGAGGGAGAAAATGAAGAATTACTATACAGAAAAAAATTTAAGCATAATTAATTTTCTATTTATTTTCCCATTTCTAGTTTTTTTTTATAAATATTTATGACTTAAAGATTGATGTAACTTACCACCATTATGCATTACTAATTTTTTGCAATTAATTTTAAAATATGAAGATCAGAAATTATTTAAATTATTTCAGCAATTAATACTCTTTTATGAATATTATTTTATTGTGTGGAACAGTTTTCCATTTTTCCAATCAGTTTAAATAAGATTTAATTCTTTGCTGGAGATTATGGATACATTAATAAACATATCTGAATCTTAACTCCAGCTTTATAGCTGCTGTTAAATAATTGAAATTAATCAAGCTAGATTTATTATTAAAAACTATCATTTAATTTTAGATTAATATGTTTCAGACATTCAGTTAATTTTAACTTTAATATCTTTTCAGAACGATAATAACTTTAATCTAAACTAGCGCAATGTTAACGTACTACACAATTGAAAAATATTAAATGTTTAAGATAAAACTCTACTTTATTTTCTCAGTAAAATCAGATATTATAATAAAATTTCTTACAAATTTATTATGAATTGTACATTATTAAACGTCGCAAAATTAATATTATTAGATCATTACTTAGATAATACTTTAAATATAATTCAAATTTCCTTAAAAAAAAAATAATAATAATTATTTGTACCTCTATTTGAGGTACACATTATTTTTTTAATGAAATTTGAATTGCGTTCAAAGTATTATCTAAACAGTGATCTTATTAGAAACATTTTACATTGATTAAGAATCAAATATTTATAACTGTCAGATGTTAAAAAAAATTAACTATAATGGAAGAAGTTGTGATAAAAAGTTTAACAATGGAACTTCTCAGAAATTTTTGATAAATTAATTAGAAATTTTTAGTTTTTATTTTCAGATTATTTAGAATATGTATGTATGTATACTTAAAATTATTAGTAAAAAACAAAAAATAGAAATCCCATGAAATTATACGGAAATTGTAGATATAAATTTTCAAAATTTTTAGTATAGCGTATATTATATACAATATATACTAAAATATATTCTGATCACCAAAAGTAATAATTTTTTTTACTTCAAATATTAATAATGTAAGTAAAGAAGAAGAAAACCAAAACTGCAGTGGGATAACAAATATATGAAATATATCAAGCTTTTTTTATGTTTTCTAAAACGGGGTAAATAACACGAGAGAATACTTTAGCATTAAAGGAATAATCACACAATCATTGTACATGGATTTTTTTTTATGTATCATAAAATACAGATTTTATTATAATTAATTAACCCATACATATTTTCACAGTAAATTCTGGCATAAAATTCTTTGTATTAATTTTTGAAAAATATATTAAGACCAATTTTAGTAATAAAATATAGTTTTTTTTATTTCAATACTATTTACATATAAATTAAAGATGACAATTTTAATTTATCATCTTTAATTATTTTTAACTGCTTCTTGTATGAATTCTTCTCTCCACATTATTGGAAAATAAAGAAATAAATTATGATAAAATAGAATTAAAAATAATTTAAATAATAGAATTAAAAAAAATTGTGTGAATATTATATTATTATTTAGGGGGAGGTTGTTGCCCTGCCCATGAAAAATGAAGAATTATAGAGTATATAGATTCTATATATAGAAGAATATATATTCTATAGTTATTTTCAGGCAATTATGTTGCTCCAAATATAGAAACAGCTTCTCATAAACATTTCAATCTCTTAACTTTTAATCATTTTCATTTGTAATCTCTGATGTAATGAAAATTTTGCTATTTAGACTATTTAAATAATTTTGCCGGAAATTTTTAATTTCTATACAGTAAAATATTCGCTTATTTTTGCATTGTGGTTGGAAGTATTCTCCTATGTACATTTTAAGATAAATTAATCTTTAAACATGTAAAAATAATAATTATAATAAATGAGTGCAATGTTGTACAAAAGTTCAAGAAGATTTCTAATAGAATGAAACTTAGTTCATTGTATTTTCTTTTAGAATAAAAAGTTAACGCATTCTTCTGTCAATTAGACAGTGGCATAGCAAAATATGAGAAGTGTGGAAATTTATTTCGTCCCTCCCTTAGGAGAAAACTAGAAAAATTCCTAATTGAACATAAGAAAGGCGTGCATGCAATTTCATGTTCAACAGTAAAGGGGACCGAACCAGAGACCCTCTGGACAAAAAAATATGGTACTGCCATTCAATTATTACCGTCAAAGTGCATCCTTTCGAAAGTACTTTGACATCGCATTGATAATAGCCACATAATTGCCAGCTTTTCAAAGTCTCTTCAAATACACTGCGTATTTGGACTGTTTTATTGATCTAGAAATAAACTTATATTCTAAAATATTATATTAAGAAACTTATATTTAAGAAACTTATATTCTGGTTTTTCTGATCATATTACATTTTTCTAATTTTAATATCTAATTACCCTTTGTGATTTCAAAAATTAATTTCACGATGTAATTTGATTTGATTTCTCGTCCCTATTTATAAAATGTGATTTTATAAATACCACTAGTCAAATAATTTTAATAATTATTTGACTAGTGCTTATTTTTCTATATATCAATTTTACTGTTAATTAAATTATACCTTTTTTTCCGTAATGAATCAGCATAAATGTTTAATATTCTTAAAAAACGCAATTTTTTAAAAAAAAAATTACAAATCCAAATTTCTAGATTTTAATTAAAAAAATTTTTTACGCTGATTACTGTTGTATTCCTTGAAAAATGAGGAATTATCAATATTTTATTTCCATCCTCACAATTGTGGGTGCATATTTTTATTTCATCCTCATTAAAATTTGAAATAACATTAATTTTTTTATGTATACAGTTATTGTGGCTGGTATGAGCTTTTTGCAATGCATAAACACGAAATTAAATGTTCATCTGTTAAATGCGACCAATGTTTGTTTTTTTGTTCATGGTTGAAAAAGCAGATTCACAAAGATACCTCGATCCAAAGTATGATTTCAAATACTAAATCAATGTGTAAATATTTGGAAACGTTTCCTCAGAAATTATTTTCCAAAAATCAGTATCGCTAAATATGATCTGGATTTAAGAAATATATCGCATCTTAATTTAATAATTTCTTCCTCGACCGTGATTCATGTGATATCTATTAAACGTCCAATTTTTTCAGATACTCCATCAATGTTGACATTTTCATTAAATGGGGAAATATCATAAAATTAAGTATTTCTTTTAACCTAATTAAGGCTGCGAATATTATTTCAAATTCTTAAAACAAAACAAGTAAGTATTAAGCGAAATCTTCGAAGTCTCGGTTTGGATTATGGATGTACTCTCGAAGTTTATCGATTCATGTTTTTTTTAATTAAGATGGATACCTTTCTATAGTTTTTTTTTTTTTTTTTTTTTTTGAATATTTTAATCGCTCTCATCATGTCCGTTTGAGGTTTTAAATCGTAAACCTTTAATCATAAATCTTTGCACAGTTTGTTTTGGGTTTTAATGCGTAAACTGTAGTAAATTTTTATTTTAAATAATTCATTGATTCTATGTCAGAAATCTTAAATTAAATTGTTAATATCCGAGGTCATTATCGGGATGGTCGCGTGGACTACCTTAAATGTCTTCGCGGTCTACCAGTCGACCGCGGTCGACTTCTTGGCCACCCCTGATCTATAACCTATAAAAAGTTTCGTTTTGAATAAAATTGATGTGTGTAAGTAATTGACAAGTCTCATTCTTTAATAAATTTCAGAAATAATTTTTATGTGAGCGGTTTCATAATTAGTAATCTAAGCAGTTTCGGAAATAATTTTTCTGCCTTCATATTAGTACTTTATGTTGAAAAATTCTTTTTTCCAAAGTTAAAAGATCAATGTATAAAATGTTTTAACCCCTTTTTTTATGTTTAAGTACCCATAAAAATTTCTTGATAATTAATTTTAACTAGTTATTTCACATTATGTAATAAACAGATATTTTAACTCGAAAGAAATCATTCCAAATTAATGTAATGAAATCGGACATAATTATTTTTCTGCGTTGAAAAAATTAAAAATATCTTTGAAAGTTATACATTTATTGACTGAAAAAACATACCCTTGCACAGGTATTTGTCTCTCAACGGCCACTTCACAGCCAAACTGGAGGTGGGATTTGAACACACTTTCATTTATAATTTATTTAAATTCAATGCAATATATATAAGATTAATACAGTTTCACATAGTTAAATTAAGAAGTTAAAGTACAATAGTTCATAAGTTTTAATGTAGAATAAAAATTAAAGTATAATTAAAGTGAAAATAGGTGTTTTCGGGATTCTTGTAAGAACTTCAATGCTTTTATATCATCAACGATCATAATCCTAAAGAAATTTTAAATAAAGGTACTAAATAGAGACCAGTTTTTCAAATAAATAGGTCTAAAATTTTTAAAGTTATTCTGCAAAATATTGAATCCTTTATCTTTAAAATTTCAAATTATGAAACATCAGTTGAATTTTTTACAATTTGGAAGACTAAACTGTATTATAAAATTAAAAATTATATTTTTGATAATAATTTAACATTTCCTGGTATTAAATTTAGCTGGTGTATTTAGAATTTTCCTCACAGTTGCTATTCACCCACATACGGAACAACCTTGAGCTCTGCCTACTTACACTATAATACCAATGAAGCTATTCAAGGAAATAGAACAAACAGAATACTAATAAGTTTGGAATATCTGATCATATATAGTACACAAATTATATTCCCTCTCCCCACACCGGATGAAAATCGGCAACTGGCATGCTTTGAATATATTGCAAACATACTATACAACTTTAGAAATTTGTGTAAAATACTTTTCAAAGAAAATGTACGCTAAAAAGTATTTAAAAAATAAATTCCAACAACACAACACGAATGTTAGTTTTTACGAGTTTTTTAATGTAAAGAATCACCCAAAGGCAAAACTTTGAAACACAACGAAATGAACCTTTTCATATTTCGTCTCACTAGCTAAGAAGTTTTTCTGGCTCAAAGTTTCAGCTCTCTGCAAGTCAGTTACCATTGAAAAATACTAAAGACCGAATTCCGGAAGTAAGTGTTATAGGAAGGACGTTATTCTATTGATTTAAATCCTGCCTGACCCTACTTCCACATTCACTAATGGGCAATTCTCACAAACAGATGTCTTTGACTCGGATCTAACGATCAGAGAGGGGTCTTCCTGAAGATTTTTAAAGGAAGAAACCCGATATAAGGGCAAATAATTAAGATAGAAAACGAGAGGCTAAAGACAAATGAAAACCCCGTTTTAATGCATACAGATGTTCGGCTGTCTCTCCTCTGATTGCAAGCCTAATGAGAAATAAGAACTCTCTTAACGGAAAGAAGCCATTCCTTCTTGCTGCTTATCTCTTTTGAATGCTATCAAAATGATAAAGAGTAGAGGAGATAAACTTCACTATGGTTGAAAGAATTTAAGAAGGAATAACTGGCTACAAAGATATCAATCTTGATAGCAGAGACAAGAAAGAAGGAGAAAAAATATTGATTGGGTAATTTCGGTCAAAGACCACTGAAGAGATAGTTGAGCTTCATGGACAGGTGGCGTCCTTTAATTTTACAAGATTAAAGATTTACTTACACCTACTTGCACATCCAGGAATACCATCAGGATGAAAAACGCTTTATGGGATGTAATAAATATTGGACATTAATGGTGAATCAACTCATCGCTTTTGCCAAATCGAGCACGAATCATATTAGCATATAGGTTAAATGCAAGTGAAACAGTTAAGAAGCGCTCGAAAATTCATAAAAAACTCTCTCTTACTACATCAGTAACTCCTCATAACTATAAACAATGTCATTAACCCCTCCTCTTTCCTTGACGACATCGTTCAATCAATCAGCAATCTTGTTATGGTGCATTAGCACCATAACAAGATTGCTATCGCCCTGTTGGCATTATATCTTGAAGGGAATTTGGCGTAGAATCGGAGAACAAGGTACGGAAGTATTCCCTATGTAAGTACCAAATATATTATTTTCAACTTGCATTGATTGCCTTCTTTGTTTAAAATCTGTAAGACAATTAAATATGAATAGATACTTGCACATTATACCAGCCATTATTTCAGGGGGGGGGGGAGGAAACAATGCTGCACTATTGTAACCTAAGCTATTTCATAAGCTGATATCTAATATTTTTAACATATGCAAGATTTAAATTTATGATTAATATTTCTGTTATCTTAGCAAGTTTGAAATAAGAAATAATATTAAAAAAAAAGTTTTTATCTATATATTTTGATAAAGTTATAACTATCTAGCTCTTTAGACATTTTGATAAAATTACAAACTAAATAATGACTAATTTACAATTAGCTTCAAATTTTCATTCGTATTCATTCTTACTCAGTAAAATCTTTTATAATGTTTTTAATTATAATGAAGCATTTATATCTGCTGATGATCGAAGTGTTTTAAATAAAGAAATATAATGACGTACATTTCTTTGCAATCAAAATAAGGAATTATTTATAAAGTCTCACTTTACAAATTAATATTGTACGTAAAATATTGAGATAAATATAAAAGATAAAATTTAATTGTTTAATTATTCAACAAAAGTTATAAGTAAATTTTACTTTTAGCTTTTGCTAAAAAGAGATTGAATTTTAAGTTTAAATTAAGTGTTCTTTGTCGACATTAGATTTCTCTCTTGTATATTTTACATATCCAACAGAAATAGGAGTATATCAATATATATTTATCATATAAATAATATCATTATAAAAAAAAGGATTAGCTTAATTTTATATAACATATTAACAGCTTTCAGACATCAGGGCAAAAAAAATTGGAAAAATGGAATGTAATAACCTGGGTTCAGAATCTGTAGCAAATCCAACTTTAGCAGTAAATCCACCATTGTCCAATACAAAAACATTCGAAGCCATTTCAGATACAGACGGCATCCTGATAAATTTAAACTAATAGATCAGGTAAAATATTTATTCTCGTTTCACAATTCAATAAGAATATACCTCAATAAGTAAATACAATTTATATATCATACTAAAGACTGTTTATTTTATTGGTCAAAGACAGTAAAAAAGAACTTAGGTTAACTGACAACGATCACAAACTTCAGAGAGCGGCAAAATTGTTTGCAAATAAATAATATGGAAAAATTTCACTTTTCCGTTACGGTTATGAAAACTTTTCATCTTCCTGAGAATGAGAAAGTGATTTTGAGAAAAAGGAAATAAAAAAGCTCTTTAGTTGATTATACCCTTAAGATTTTCAAATACGGATATGATAAAAATTTCATAATATTTACGATGAAATTATTAAAAAGATTGTTACATACTCTTTTTTAAATGATTTAATTTTATTTAAGTTATCATGGTCAATCAACTAATTTTGTTTTTTCATGTCTTTTTTTATTGGTTGAATAGATTGGCAGCAGAGACTTTGGCAGTTTCAGTTTAGTTTTTCCTGTACCACGTGACTCAATCTGTTGTGCTTATACTAGTAGAAAAGAAAACAAAACAAGTAGATTTACATGCCACAGTGAAATGATTATAATTGCCATTGAAAGGAATTTTTTCTAATTTGAAATGAATGGGCTATGTTATCGTATAATCAATATTAGATAAGACGAAAAAAAAATAAATGCCATTGAATTGTATTTCGCGCTGCAGTGTTTTGTGACGTTATTTCGTTTGTTTTTAATTTTCTAGTAAGTCTTTAACATACTTTTTGCAGAAGTATAATTGAATTTCAATATTCTAACTTATAATTTGAGTTTTATGTTTAATAAAACATAATATACTATACAATTTTTTATCAATATTCTTATTTTTAAATTATTTTGGATTTCAAGTATGGAATAATTTTTCTGGAGGAAGGAGTCCTAAGTTTAGTTCTTCATTTTAGTTTTTGAGAAACTTACAAAATACTTACTAAATCATTGTTTTAGTTTAATTTTCTATTGGAAAAAGAACTCAAATCTAATTATAGGATTAACTATGTATATACATATTCTATTGTGGTTGAAAATTTATATTCAAACGCAAAGTAAATACGTTTGAATATTAATTTCAGTTTTATTATGATGCAGTGAGAAGTAATAAAGTTAAATATAAATATAATTATTAAATTTATTATTATAAGTTTTCAAACATTAGATCATGTTTGTTTAAATAATGAAATTTTATTACGTATTCAAGATTAGTTTACATATAATACATGCATTTGTGAATTCATGCTGTATCTAAAATTCAAAGAAATGTTTGACTAAAAGACTCTAGTCACAAAATTACAAATGTATGGGTCTGTCTATATAGCTACATTTTAATTGTGTGTTGAAATTATGGGTAAATCTTGTCAATATCTATTTGATGATCTCTTTAAATAATACTTAATGTAATTTTTTTCACAGAAATTCATTATAATTATATGTTGATTTGGGAAACAATCCCATTAAGCATATAAAGTGACAATATAGTAACAAATCAAGCAAAGCTCAAATTTTTTAACTCTTTATATAAATATATTTAAAATGTCTAAATTGTATGAAATAAATAAAAAAAAGTTATTAAAGTACTTAACTTTCAAATATGATTCTCATCAGTCATTACAATTGAATACTTTAAATATTTAATTAATTCCAAATTTGTATTCATTTTTATTTCAAACTCCTTATTTTATGCTATAAAGTTTGTATTAACTATCAGTTAATTTTATGCTATTAAATTTGTATTTTATTTCTTTCATTGTTTCTCTTAAAACAAAAAATAAATCATAATTTTAAAATTAATATCCCCACATTTTTAAAAATAAGTATAGAAAATTAAGAATGTGAAAACTGAGTATAATAATTTTGTACACTATATATTGATTTTATTTTGGTATATCCTTGTGATGCGTATACAAATATCTTGACATACATGAATTATTCAATGTTTGTTGTAAACTTTGATTATAATTTGCAATCCTTTTCTTCAAAAATTAGCTTTAACTTATTTTCACCTATTACTGTTATGTATGCTTATTTTTTCTAATTAAGATCATTTAATGATATTTATATTCAAATATATTTATGATACATGCACTGATATTGTAATAATATAATAGTAATATCTTTACTAATATCATTTGTGTGTTGATTTCATCTTATAGTATAATTATATTGTTACTCTTTAAGATGAAGAGTCAAATCTGAATCAATTAAAATTTTAGTTTTTTAAAATCTGAAATTAGGATATCTAAATAAACAACATTTTTGATGATTAACATGAATACCTTTATCACACGTTGTCTTGCACCCTAAAGGTATGTTTGGTATTTATATCTCCTTATTAATAAATCAAAATTTCATTTTTAAGATATATTACAATTTTACATTATTTAACACAAATATTCTAAATTATATGGATTTTTTTTTTTTTTTTTTTTTTTTTTTTTTACTGTAATTGACAAAATATTTCAGAAATACTTATTTTTGTACAAATGTTTAATGGAAATACTGATAAGTATGTTGTTTTTTTATGCAAATTTATGATATTCTTTTCTTTACAGCTTATATAAATTTTCCTCAAACACTTTTGTTAAATCTATTAATTTCTCAATCTCACATTACAAGATGGTGCAATGAATTATTGTACTTTGTTGAAGCATTCTCAGTATCTTTAACTGATTAATGACATAAGAAATTTTCTTGATTTGTATTAAACAAATACTTTTATTATTTGTTTAATTCAAATCGAATATTTTTATTTTTAAATTTTAGTTACTTCGAAATTTAATTTGTATGTTTAAAATTCTTTTCGAAATCTCAGGATTTGAATTTGGTGTAATAAAATTTGCTGTAAAAGTGGTGTATAGCAATGATGAAATATGATATCAGCAATGAAATTAAATGTTGCACTAAGTGGTAGAACTTATTATTTAAAAAAAAAAAGACAATTTTTGATTCTCTGATTAGTGTTATGAAGTCAAGTTTATCTACAGTAACCGATTGATAAAATTTTAGAGAAAATCAAAATATTTGCATGAATTTCAAATTTAATCTAAATAATTAATTCGTAAATTTAGTTTTATAAATAAAGAATTGTATTATTTATTTTATGATTAAATATCAGGAAGACTTGGTCATAAAACAAGTTAAAATTGAGATGATCAAAAAGCTGTAAAATGAAGAACAATATGGCTTGAGTGAGAAAATAAAATTTGTTACTTTGTAAAATAACTGGATGATGGAAAATATGAAAACAGCCTTTCATTATTAAATTGCAAAAGTGACTATAAATGAAATATCTTTTTTTTTTTTTTTTTTTGAATTACAACAAAAAAGGAAGGAAGAAAAGTCATAATCCAACATTAACATTTTCAATAGTTATATTTTTAATTAAAATGATATTTTTCTAAAGTCTTTGGAATGTGTTTCTTGCAGGTTTAATAAAGATCCATCATAATGAATTATTTAAGGAGTTCGACCCATTATATGTGGAGCACTACTGATGTTTTAGGGAAAGGAGCGACTGGTTCTGTTTACCGAGGCGTTCATAAGGTAAGTTTGTTTTTAAATAATTTGAATGTGTTATATTTATATGATTTTAAATGTTTTTGTAGTTTATTTTACTGGGTAAAAATTCAAGTATTTTGATATAATATGTTATTTTTAAAGTATTTATTAAATATTTGCATGTGTGAGAGGAAGACAATTTATGTATATAATGTATAGAAGTGAATTGTGAGAAGAAAATTCATATATGTATGTTCTAATAATCTGATTTAATTAAATTTGTGGTGAAAAATTATTTAAATTATCACGAGCACATGAACGTTCAGAATTATAATACTATAAATTGATAACAATAAGATCATCGAGTTACACAAATGATCTGTGGTTTCTTAACTATAATTCTTCCTATTTTTTTCACTTTCTAACTGTATTTTTGGTTTGCTTTTTAAATTAAATGGTGTTCTTATTCTTATCTACTTACACTTTTTTTATCAAAAAAATATTGAGGACTTGTGATTTTGTTTTAATTTGCTCAAAATGAATCGTTTCAATTTCTCATTGGAATATGCATAGAAGCAGATCATTTTGAGAAATTGAATGATCATCTATAAATGAGTCATTCTGAATATGCTTGATATATGTGTATTTTCAAAGGAATTATCTATAAATTAATAGGATTAAATTAAACTTGTTCAGTGCTGAGTTATACTTCTTAACTTATTCTTTAACTTTAAGCTACTTGGTAATTAAAATATCCCTTTTATTTTTTTAAATACCACAAAAGTCTTAAAATTGTAAGAAAATAGGTGCAATCAAAATTAATAATCATAAATCATAAATTTTGGTCTAAATAGAATTATAAATTTTATAAATAATTATGGCAACATCATTCATACTTTTTTTGTTTATGCAAAATGTAGTGTAAAAAGTGAAGAATATTCACTTTCAATTCAATATAATCATTGTAGAAGCAACAAAGAAACTTAAAGTGCTGTCATAATAAAATCAAATACGTAAGAATATATGAAAATACAATCTATACAAAATAGCCACGATATGACGACTTCAAACTGAGTTTCTTTTAATGCCCTTTTCGGGTTATTGGAGCATTTGGCGAAAGGAAAAAATGTCAACATTTAAAGCACTGGCACCAACATCCCGCCGGGCCATGAAGTATCATTTCAGAATCTCTGTATTCATTATGAAAACTTGAATTATACTTAATCATACAATAGATATATAAACTATATAATCTAAAGTTAAACAATATATCACTTTTAAATATTTAATAGCTAAAATAGCAATTTTAGAGACGGGTCTTTTGATAAAATTTCCATTTGGTAACTTTAGCTTTTCAACATGAATTTTATTATCAGGACCTGGATAAGTTTGTACAGTCTTTATAATTATCTAATGTGTATTGGAAGACTATCTTGTTTTAATAATACAATAATGTTTGGTTCAACATTAATTTTATCAAATTGCCATTTGTGTGCTTTCAAATTGTTCAAATAATCTCGTTTCCAGGATTTCCAAATACCTTGTACAGTTTTAGTGATTCTCCTGCATTTATCAAGTCTATTATTTTCTATAGAACACAAATCTTGTTTGACGATATCACATCCTATAGACTTAAGTACATGGAAATTAAGGACTGTTTTTACATTTTGAGTTGTGGGTGTAATTGTCATTCTTTAATAACATGCTCTTAAAATTCTTTTTTCTTTCTTAAATTTTTCTTTTCTTAAAGTAGGTTTTTAAATCATTTTGCAGTAAATAAGATTTTAATCTTTGGCATAACTATTGTTATGCCAAAAAGAATTGTATTGTTAGGCAAAAAAATACATACATAAATAAAAAATTTTACAGTGATTAGGTTATTGTCTATACGGAAACAAAGATTTATGCTTATTTCCTTTCTTTCTATCATGTGTTAGCTTGTACATTTTGCAATGTAACACATAATTTGCATAAATTTTACTCTACAAAATTATTTAGATACATATTTTTAACAGATAACATTGTATAATAAAAAATAGTTATATGCATCATTATTAATATTATATACAAAAGGAATTTTAGCTTAATTTGTTAAAGTTTTTGGAATAGCTTATTTGCTTGCTTCTGTCTGTCTATCTATTTAGCTTTGCTTATATGTTGCAAAAACTGCACTAGTCTTAAAATAATTTTAATTTGAATAAGATTATTTGAGTTTAGTCTTTTTTCATTCTAATCATACTTACGTCATTATGATAATTTATTTTTAATCATAGTAGGAAATATTGAATTGTTTTATTTAATAAGTTTTATTTAGATAAACTAATTATTCAAGTAACAAAATATTTAATATAAGGTTTGAAAATTTTAATAGGAATTATTTTTGAATTTATTTGAATTGAAAATTACATTTTGTAAACTATTAAATCTCAAAACTGTCTTTTCTAATTGAAATCAAAAAGGAACAATATTCATGATAGTAAAATATGAATAGGTTATATTTTTAATTATTTTAAATAAATAGCACGTTTTAGAATTACTTTTAGTAGGAATGGAACATTATCATTTTGCTTGATAATATTTAGTTATTGTAAATATGTTATTAAACTTTTCATTGTAATATTTAAAGTTGGTTCCTTTATTACATTTACAAATGTTTTACCTTATGCATATAATAATTCATATTTATTTTTTTGTACAGAAAACTGGTGAATCTGTTGCTGTAAAAACATTTAACCATACCAGTCATTTAAGACCCTTGGAAGTACAAATGAGAGAATTTGAAGTTATGAAAAAATTGACCCATGAAAATATTGTTAAAATGGTTGCAATTGAAGAAGAGGTAATTTTGTTGCACCTTTTGTAATTTAAATACAATTTTTAAACTTTTAATTCTTGTTTTAAAATTCAAGTAATATCCACATGTTTGCTGCTAAACTAGTAATTGAGCATTTTGTACTTCTGTTATATTCCACTTGAAGAGTTCAGACTTCTCTTTAAACTTAAGTTCCCAATCAAGTTAAATCTAGTATATGAAAAAAAAATAATTGTAAAGTGATAAAGCAGAATATACCAATCCAGTTGTTTTTGTTTTTTTTTTACTGTGAATTTTGAAAATTAACAATGCATTTCTTATTAGATTTTTTTATGAATCTTAATTAGTTAAGTGTGTCAAATATTTTTTGTTAAATTTAAATCTTATTTATAGATGCTTTATTAATCAGGTTTGCATGCAATAATCTTGTTAACAAATCTGTATAAAACCATTGATTCTATGCATCTTATTTCTATTTGTTCTTTACAAAAAAAAAAACAAAAAAAAAGTTATATACAATTTTCTTATGGAGAATATTTTCTTTTTTACATTATTGTTTTCTATTTTTCTGACAAAGAACAAGATTGTCTTTATGTCTAATTTAATTTTTTTCTTTCAATCTAGGAAAACACATTTGCTTTCATTATTCTCTAAACAGTCAGATCAAACTGATGCACAATTGCATTAATTGATAACAATAATATAAGAAAAAACATTTTCACAGATTTGATTGCAATAAGGATATATGGTGTTTTAACAATTAAAACTATTTATCTGTTAGTGTGTCTATGATATTTCAATTTATGCGATAAATACAGTTAATTTTAGGAACTTGTGGTTGATCCTTAACATGATTTTATAGACAGTGGTAATTTTAATACCTATTTGCAAATTAAATTTTGGGCAAATCTCTTTTTTACAAACCTGTTATCATGCATTTTCATATTTTATAAATATATATATTTGGGAAACTTTGATTACTATTTTTAATAGAGAATCATTAATCCTTTGAATTAAGGATAACTAATTGCACTGCTGCTGTTGAAATCTCTGATTTTTTAATCAATTTGTGTGGAATTTCTTCAACTTAATCTAACTCTTGATTTGCATCTGGGTGCAATCTATAGTTCCAAGTGCAAATATGGTTGGCTACTTTTGCAAAGAATGATCATGGCTTGGAATCAATTTTTGAAATTCACATTTTAGACATAAAGCATTTGTGAATATATGTTTGCAATGATGTTAGGGAAAAACTATTTTGACAAGCAGGCTTCATTAAATAAATCACTGTAACTGAAGAAAGTTGATCAGATAACTTTAATAAAGATGAGTTATTACTTTTTGACTAAAATTCTGTGTATAAAGAGTAATTTATGGCATTGCTAGGGTATAAATTAAATAACTCCATCAAGAATGAAAAATGATCCTATGTATATGGATATCCATTGTAAAGCATGAAAGAAGAAATCTGATAACATCAAAACATTTTCTTATGTGGGGTATCATTTTACAAATTAATAATTATGTCATAAAAAACTGAAAAAAGAGAATTACATGAAAGTGCATAAGAAAGTTAAGTGTTGTCACATATATAACAAATTCATCTCATGATTAGAATTTTTAAATTGATAATGATTAATATATACAAAAATTGTAAAATAATTTTTTATAAAAAAGAAGGAGGTGTAATGGTTATTGTTATCCCTGCTCTAAGCCCAACTGCTGATATGCTTAGAAAGAATTAAAACTATGGTTAACAAACAAATAAAAATTACTCTGATAGTTGGATATATTGCTACTTTTAGAGGGAAAGTCGAAAAATACTCAAAGATGTGTTTACTAATTTTCATGAACTTGAAAAACTACAGAAATTGATGGAATCAAATCTTTTCTTCTGGAGTATGCCCACACTTATATTTAAATGTATAACTACATTTTCATCTAATTTAATATATATTTAAATTATTTCCATTTTAAAATTTTAACGATCATTATTTATTTAGAACATGTTTTTCTATTTTGTGCATTATACATTTGCATTCCTTAGAAAAAGATCTTGGGAAGATTTATTAAAATAATTATTCAATTTAAAACTTTTGCTTATCATTATATATTTACTTTTATAAATATTTGTCCAATTTAATTATAAAAAATGGATAAATGAAAATAATGAGTCAAATTTAATTTCCAAGTTTTATTACTTGTAAAAGCTTCAATTTTAACATCATTTGAATCCTGCTGCATGCAAATGATATTCTGATAATTGTTTTGTACTGCATATTAATATCTTTTTTCTATTTTTTTCCATAAAAATTCAGCTGGAAAGCCAGAAGAAAATACTTGTAATGGAACTTTGTGATGCTGGAAGTTTATTTACAATATTAGATGATCCTGAAAATAGTTATGGACTTGAGGAAGAAGAGTTTCATAGAGTTTTAAAAGATTTATGTAGGTTTTACCAAAAAAAAAAATGTTAATGTGAATTACTTCTACATTAACATTGGTTTTTTTCTAAAGTAATTATATTGTAAAATTGTATTTTAAATTTTCCAGTTCAATTTTGAAAATTTTAAATTATTATCTTCTTATTATTTAAATTTTCAAATTATTCTATCTCAGTTTTCTCAATTTAATTCTGTTGTCCTAATTTGGAAAACTTTGAATTTGGAAGAGTAGATTAAGAAAATTGTTAAATTATTAAATTTTAATCCAAATCAATGTTAAAATATTATCAATGTTATAATTTTATTATTAGAGGAAAATATAATTGATTACTTTACATTATTTAAAGTTTGTGTTTTGATTATTTTCTCAAATTTCGATTTTAAAATATTTTTGCATTTTGAAATTGATTTTTATTTATTCCTCATTTATTACAGTAGCTAAAAATACCTTATTAGGGTATCATTTATTAAGGTGATTAAAAAAAGGGGGCAACCGTTTAAGCAGGTGTATTTACTGATTTGCATAAATGTGATTTGTTTCTTTTAAAAAGCGATTAGAAATACTTCTGTGAACAATAATATATGTTGTGGTTTTGAGCTAAAACTAGAGTTTGAAAGGGAGCTAATAATGAAAACAATTGAGCTCTCATTGATTCAGTGGTGGAATCAGTGTTTCTGCTATTCAGTATTATCTTGCTATCTTTTACATTACATTACAGTCTGTTGTAGCATATCAAGGCTCGTTCATTAAGTTTAATTTTCCCTATCTAGCACTTTTCAATAATATAGGGGTGATTAGTTGATTTCAATTTATTGTGGAACTTTTTCAATCATAATCTCTCAATTTCCTTCTATTTTTGAAAAGTTATCTTTTTAGCTGAAATATCATTAAAGCTAAATGTGTCCCATGCTATCTTATGTAACTATTTTTACAATATGTGGTTTGCCATATTTTTTATTATTTTTATAATTGAATAAATATCTCTAAACATAATATTGTTTTATAAGTCCAAAGATCTTCCAATGAATTTTTCTTTTGAAAATCAACAGTGTGTTCTTTTCTGTATTATTAAGTGCTTAACATCAGTTCCTGTAACGAACTATTGACTCATGAATACCTAATATGATTTTGTTTTCATATTAATTGGGATTTAATCTGATTTATCATAATAAGGTGAATTATTATATAATGAAGCAATTAATTATATATGCTGTTAAAATATAGTATTCTGTTTAAAAAATGAGCTACATAATTGTAATCATTGTTCATGTCAGAATTTGATCTAAAAGTATAAATAATTTGTGATAGTTAATAAAAATTTGCAAGCATTTATGTAAAAAAAAAAAAAAAAAAAAAAAAAAAAAAACTTTCACCCAATCAAGATTTTATTTTACATGAATCTAAGATAAATTGAGCTTCTTTATACAATTAAATAATCTTTAAAAATTAAATATAGGATATTTATCGTCTTAAATTATCTACTTATTTTATTATCATCCATGAAAAGTGCCAATGTCATATTTTTGACAAAATGTGCTTGGAATTTGTCATCATTCATTGTGGTCATGACATTCTCATTTTGTGACAAATTGCTCATAAAATCAATTCTAGCTTGATTTACCATTTCAGTATGATTATATTTAATTTCTGGTATCTCTTCCACTTACGTTGTTCCTAAGTTCAGTTTCTATCTTGTGAATAAATGTTTTTAGCAGTTCAAAATCTACTTAAACTATAGATCCCAATCAAATTAGTTCTTGTGTGCATTAAAAAGGACTGTTCAAGTACAAACTAAGAAAACCTATTTTTAAAGGGTTGGCATATTTATGAGAAGTTCTTTGTTCACCCATGCTCACTTCATTTTTGCTGTTTTCATGGATTGATGTGTGATTTCATGTAGAAAGGAATCAAAATGGTACCTAAACACAGATAATTTATCACTGATTACAGTGGTGACTGTAAACATTAAAATTTTCATTTTTGTCATTTTAAATAGTGTGTACTAATTTAGAAAAATATTCTAAATTTCTTATGTTTCTAATATTTCATTATAAAGCATTTTTTCTGTTTAATGTTTAGAAAGTAGAATTTATCACAAAATATCTTAGAAAGCATGTGAAACAATGAATAACTTTTTTCAGCCATGGAAAATTTATTTTTCCTTACAATAATTTTTTTTTAATTAAACTAATGTAAATGTCATACAGAACATCAATATTTCTTTCTAGTTTTTTATAACTTTAGTTATAATTTAAAAATATAATTAGAATAATAAATTTCTGCAAAATATTAAACTGAGTGTATAATAATACATTTCTGTTCCTTCTAGCTGCTGGAATGAAATATTTAAGAGATAATAATATTATTCATAGAGATTTAAAGCCTGGAAATATAATGAAATATATTTCTGTTGATGGAAGGTGGGTTTTTATATAGTTGTATTAAATAAATAATCAAATTTTATATTGTGTTAATTTTTACTGTATCCAATTTTTCTGGTTTCAGTATTTTCTTTTAAGAATAGATTATTAAAAATTTTGGACATGTCTTGATATGATATTTTTTTTAATAATTACTGTAATAAGTACAATACACTTAATGTAATTAAATAATAATAATTTTAGTGTAAATTACAGTAATAAGTTACATATATCTTAAACTTATTTGTTGATTTTTAGTCCACTAAAAATTTTAAGTAATTTTTTCAGTGGAATTGTTATTCTAATTGAAAAATATTCTCTCTGATATGCCAATCATGAAGAAATGTCACAATTTAAAAATAGATCTGATCAACTTTTTTAAAGTAGTAATTTTTAAACTACTCCATATTTTTTGTCTTTGGTTTTTATTCCTGTTATTTTAGGATCAATTTTTCAGTTTCATTCTCACTGTGAACTTTTAAATTAGCTTGAAATTCACTTAAAATTGTAGATGCCTATCAAATAAGACCTAATGTTTCAAAAAATAATAATAATAATTACAAAGGAAACGACTATCCAACAAACAAAGTATACTTAAGTGTCCAAGAAAATTTTGAAGAGTACTTTTAGCATTGTGAATTTCTTTTCTATTGAGTAATGTTTAATTAATTAATTAATATATATATATATATATATATATATATATATATATGCTTACCTTTTTATTCTAGCATTTTATTCTTCTATTTACTGTACATAATATTTTGTTTCTAATGTAGCTTTTATCAATTTATATTAGCTTTACGTCATCAATAAAATTTAAATATTTTTAGTGACTGCTAAATTTTGCTGTAAACTGAAAAATTATAAAAGTAGTTCCAACTGTGATTAATAATTCTCATTTTTATGGACATTTTATATCTGTGGAGCAAGCAGTTAATGTGATAATGAGTCCTAATAGGGTTGAAATTTTTAAGATCCTTTATACTTTCAATTATTAGGTTACCCACTATGCAATGTCAAAACATTTCAATGAATGATTACCATTGGCTAATGGTATGAAAAAATGGAAGTTATCTTCTTTTGTTTCAGCCTTCATTAAATAACAAGACGTGTGTTGCCTTTCTACTTTTTGCACGAATATGTGTTAGTGTATACTTTGGAATTTTTTGCATTTACTCCCTGGTCATGTTACTGAGTAAGTTTCACTAGGTATGAAAAATTCTTAAGAAAAGGAAAATCTATAAATACTCTAAATAACCTTCAACCATTGAACTATCTGCTACATGGGGTTAAATATTCTATTAAATAAATTAAGAAATCCAAAAATGTTTTCAGAGGATTGGATATTTTTACTAAAGATGTTGATTTCTAAAAAGTAAACTCTGTGAGCCTATTGAGGGGCCAAGGTCTACAGTGCTCCATATAAGCTTTAAGGTGTGGGCAATGCATATGTTCTAGTTATGTGATCAGAATTACACGAAATCCCAATATTCAGCTCCCAAGCATGCTTGGTGCTCACTTTTATCGACCCACTGAAGGGGTGAAATACTGAATCGACCTAGCCCAGTCTGAAGATAGAACCTCGGGCCTGTTTGCTAGGAGCGTGAAACGCTACGACTACACCATCGAGCTTCATATGTTGATTTCATTGTGTAAAATATTTTTATTGAGTCGTTTGACTTTATTACTAAAAAGTCCAAAAATAGACGAGAAAATTTTATTCTATATTAGAAGTTTATACTTTAAGAAATATGTTCTATATTGATTAATTTACTATCTTGTTATAAGGCTTGGTGTGAAGAGGAAATAGAATGAAAAAATTATAAATGACTTTTTAATATATACAATTTAAAGTTGTATATGAAAAGCTAATACCATTTAAGTATTAAAAGCTTAAAATACCAAATTATTTAAAAAGTTTCGGAAAGCAACATTCAAAAGTTTCAGACAACATTCAGACAAAAAATATGAGAGACATACAATTTTTATAATTTTCCATTAAATTTTGCTCAAATGTGCCAAGAACAGTCCAAAGGTGTTATAAGGCATTCAGAATATGTGCCTTTTAGACGGAATTTTGCAGTGGCCCATATTTACATGTCATAAGGGAGAAAACCTCTACCTTGACAAACATAAGAACATTGTCCATTTTTTATTAATCATGAGTAGTTGAGTTAAAATTGTCCGATCTTAAAAACACAATTTTACCACTAGGCCTCTTTATGGGACTAAATGAGACTAAAACTTATTGCACTGAAAAAATTATAAGCTTCTTTTTAATTCATTAATTAGCTTGTTATATATATATGCATTTAAAAATCCTTGAATAGTTCTGACAACTTAAAAATCAATATGTAATTTTGGGATCATATTTTTCAAAATTAATTATTTGGCCAACTTATAAAATATTAAGTATAGAATTTCAAAGCAAGTATTTTCATCAATGTTCTAAACATTTTAATCATCCTTGTGATCATGAATGAATGTCAGTAAGAAATTCTATTATAAGAAGTATCCTTCTGTAAATTTTAAGAAAAAAATTTGAAAAAGATTTTTCTTTGAATGTAGACATCAAAGATTATATTTTTGTTATGAGTGATTTCAGAAATTCTTATTTTAACTGAATTTATAAACTCATAATTGGTTTGCTACCATGATAAAATTTGTGGATGTCATGTTCTATTTATATGGCAGAAGAAATTTCATTTTAAATTAATTGTATAAGCATTCATCTTAAGTAATAAGAAACATTTAAAAATATCATTGAAAACTGATTTTAAATAAGTACAAACCAAAACTTAATTGTCTTTTATTCTATAATTAGTTTTTTCATACTCTGTATATTAATTTTTTACGTACCCTCAAGTGAGCATTTTTCTGCACATAATGTTTATTTCTTTTTGTTTCCTTGAATTATATTTATTTAGGATGGAACAGAGTATATCAGTTAAATAAATTAAACAATTTTAATATTTATTTTTCAAATATATAGCATGATTTTTTTGTAAATTTAGGTCAATATATAAGTTGACAGATTTTGGTGCAGCGAGAGAACTAGATGATGATGGACAATTTATGTCATTATATGGAACAGAAGAATACTTGGTAAATTTTTACTAATGTAAAAACTATAAATCTGTATTCTAGTTTAGCATCATGTAATTTTATATTTTGTGACTGAAATTAATGGAATTAAATGATTTTTTTAAAAAAGTGTAATGGTCTAAAAATAGAATAGATTTAAAAATATTAAGTCATATAATAGTATGCTAAATTTAAATCAATGTAAAATAATTCTAGAATAAATTGACTCTCTTTTAAATTACTTAGAATTATAGCTATGGGTAAATCATAATTTTGATTTAATTTTGATTCGTAAATTGAATACATATCCTAAATATTACTGTATCCTTCATGTTGTTCATTTAAATTCCAAGTATATTTTATTGTAATTCCTTTGAACTGCTTCAATTATAATTGTGGCTTCGTTTTGAAAAAAATTAGTTTTCCAGAATGAAACCACAGTTACACACATGTTTTAAAGTAATTTTTTTTTAATTAAAATGTTAATATATTTATACAAGTGTCAAATATGTTTATACATGTCGTCTTTTATATGAATTAATAACTGCTTTTAAACTAAGCCTCATTAGTGACAAAATATTTTAAGCTAATTAGGAAAATCTAATAAGAAATGTAAAAAGTGTAGCATTCATTCAAACATTAGTCTTACATTCAAATACTTTCAGTACCGTTGTAGCATACTGTAATGAGCACCAACATAAAAAATAATTTTGAAATTTTTAGTAACATTGTTATGATTATTCTTATTTCCTTACATTGACCACTATTCATCTCATACTAAACTAATTTACATTTAAATTTTTTTGTTTTTTCCCCTTATCTAAAGTAATTTATTCTATTTAAATCAATGATCACTAATTTAGAAATTTTTTTCATTCTTCTGGCCTACTCTCTATTAATAAATTTAATATTTCTATTTGCAAACATTTCAGTTTTTCTAAAATTTTAAGTCTTGATCTATAAAAAGTTGTTGTATTAAGTAATTTTTACAAGTTATAAAAATATTTTCTTTGATGTTTTTTTCTGTGAAAGCAGTAACTCTACTAATTAATTGTGTTTGATATTTTAATTATATTAGAAATATCTCTTTGATAAATCTTAAAAATGTAAATTATATGAAATGTATATGTTAAATCTATTCACAATTTTAAACTATATTTTGAGAATATAAAATATCTTATTTAGGTTTTGTTTTTTTAATTGCACAAAATTATCATTTGATAATATTCATATTTATAGTGTAAAATAGTGCTCCTATAAATTAAAATATATTCCTTGCTTTTAAAATTCCTTTGTTCTTGTGACTTAACCTTGAAATTTTTGTATAAAAATAAATAACAAAATATAGTAAAAAAATGACACCTTTTTGTTGTATTTTTAAGTACTGTAATAGTACAACAGATTTTTAATCAGAATGCTAAGCTATTGAGTGCTACCTGTAATACTTAAGGCTGAAGTCTTATAATAAAAACCTAATGTTTTTGTGAAGAGTATTCATTTAGAAAGCATTGTGGATTTTGTAATACTCTTTTGTAGTTTTAATTTGGTAAAAGCTATTTTGAAAATGATATTTCTTTAAATTTGACAGATTTTATAATGAATGAATGGAATAGATAGCAGAAAAATTAGTTTTTCCTCATTGTACTAATAAAAACGTTTTGTAATATTTTTAACCTAATTTATTATTTCATTATAAACAATATCCATTATTTTGTTGATTTTTAATCATTACATTTATGAGTGATAAAAAAATGTTTATCAATGTTTTTATTATAGATAAGGAAAGAGAAAGTGATATATAAAAATTGAATTCAATTGTTAACACTCAAGAGCTTTATGCTAATAATTTAAATAATTATTTTAGTATTTACTACTATTGCGTATTTTTATTATCTTAGTGTATTTTTCACAAATTTAGAAGTGCAATTTATGTGTATTTTATTATGACCATATGAATACCTTATTGTTATATTGAAGGAGGAAATGTTTCATTCACAGTTATTTTTTTCCTTTTTCCAATGCTGTTTTTCAAGATGTACTTTTAAGTATCTTATTACTTGTGAAGTACCTTTAAATAATGTTTATTTAAACTTTATTTTAAATCTTAGCACCCAGATATGTATGAAAGAGCAGTACTGCGTCATCCAGCTAACAAACCATTTCGGGCGACAGTTGATCTCTGGAGCATAGGGGTTACTTTATACCATGTAGCTACAGGTTCGCTTCCTTTTCGGCCATATGGAGGACGGAGAAATAGAGAAACTATGTAATTTTATCATTTGATACTTAATTTTTAAATAACAGCTATATTACAATAGTATTAATGTGTTCTAAATGTGATATAGATAAAGCAAATATTTTAAAGGCACAAATTTATTAACATTAATAAAAAATATTATTTAATAAGAGAAGTCATAAGTAATTTTTTACAGGTATTTTATTACAACAAACAAGGCTTCAGGAGTTATATCTGGTGTTCAACACAGTGAAAAAGGACCCATTGAATGGAGTAAAGAGCTCCCTAAAACTTGCCTATTAAACCAGTAATTTTTTTTTTCACTTATTTATCTTGCTAGTTTATCATGTTTTTATATTTACATATTCCTAATCATAAATATTATTTTTTGCAAACAATATTTATTTTGAATTTATTTTCATATATTTTAACTATTTTCTTCATGAAGTAATTTCCTCAAGAATGAAATATTTTTTTATCCTTAATTATGGGATACTTTTTGCTTATTTTAAAATCAACTTTGTAATTTGTCAATAATTTCAGTAGTGTCATTAGAATATTTTAATTCATTATAAATTATTAAAATAAATTCAAATAAATTTATCAGTAAATACATATTTTTATGTGCATATTGAATTAAAGTGTTTGCTGGTTTGGAAACATTAACATATTTCATTATTTATTAATACTAGCAATATAATTAAAGCTGCTAATAATTTAAAATCTGATTTTTTCCTTGAAAAAATCTTGTATTTTCTTAAAGTCTGGGATTTTTCTCTTAATTTTAATATATATTTAATTAATTGCAGCTCCTGTAAACTTTACATGCATCTAATGTTACTTTGAACATAAATATTCTAATATGATTTGCATTTTTTAGAGGATTACGAGATTTGGTTACAGTTCTTCTGGCTGGAATTCTTGAAAGTCATGCAGAAAAAATGTGGACTTTTGATCAATTTTTTGAATGTGCCATGGATATCATTACTCGAAAGAAAGTTCATGTATTTTATATGAATGAAGGCAAAGAAATATGCCTTTATATGCAACCCAATAAAACGTATGTTCCATTTCTCTGCAGAATTACATATAAAATTATTTATGAATGTAATTTTATCATCATTTTTTTCACCAATTTATATGTATTTTTTGTATTCCTTTAAATTACTATTTTTGATGGTGATAATTTAAAAGCAATTGTAATTTAATTATTTTGCCAATTATTCACAAGTTCTATTTTTAATTGTCTGAGATGTATGATGAGTTAGATTCAGCATAATTACTTGAAGCTGTAATTTTATAAGTCATTTTGGTTATTATCATTTCTCATTTTGAATGAGATCTTTATAATCTATGAATTCTCATTTCTTCATGACATACATACATAGCAGTGCAGACATGTCTTAGATTGTACCTAAAGTTAACAGGTTTGAAATACTTGCATTTTGCAAACCACAATTTTCAACCATTGTTAGAGGACAAGATTAATATTTGAGCTATACCCCTCCTCTTCACATTCATATCACACCAGTGAAAGGATTTCAGATATCACAATTTAATGTGAGCACATGTCAATCCATTGAGCTCGAATAATACAAGAAGGGAGAATGTGTTTTCATCCTCTCCATCTCTATCTGCAGAAGTGATGCTGATCTTAATAAAAAGCTATTGAAATGCTGAGGCTCATTTCTTATGCAGTGAAATTGTATAAGATGTATTTTTAAAATTTATGTATAGTTTTAGTATATAGAAATAAAAGACTTACATAATATTTAAGAAATATGTAGGAAAATCAAAACCTTTAACTTCTATCACAAAATCTTACTGTTCTTTTCATATTGTTTCTTTTTTAAAGCAAAATAGAGTGATTGTTAAACGGCTTTGATTTCAACCTTTCATGGACTAGATTTTTGCCTTTGGTGTGAATTTGTGTTCAAAATCATCTTTAAAGTATAAATCATGATTATACTTTCTTTATAAAATATGCCCTTAAAAAACTGATCTAACTGATAACAGACATATTTGAATGTGCTGCTGAAATGATTTTTATATACCTGCATCATATATATTGAAAAATGGGATAATTATTTTTATACACTTTGATTTTTATTGAAACATTATTTTATAATTTCTAATATAAAGGTTTGCACAACTCTTGGAAATTTTTATTTCTTGGCATTTTTTCTTAGAAAATAATATTGATTTTGGGATTTTTTTTAATTTTATTTTTTGGAATTTCAATGAAATGGGACCAGTTGATTAGTACTTTAGTTCTATATCTCTCCATTAGTTTAAGAGTATAATAGCATAATGTAAACAAAATGATCGATGATCAGAAAATGTGTAAATGCCAACTGGTTTATATTCATAAAATTTTACACAGTAAAATTAAAGCCTTAAAATCTTTCAAATCTTTGGTATTGTAAAAAAAAAAAATCAAAAAAGATGTATCTCTTTATCAGTTTTTTTAATGTCCATTTTTTAACATTATGTATATGTTTGTTGCAATGGAACACAAACTTAAATTATGCCAGTAATGTATGTTAGGTGGCATTGTAATGCTAGAAAGAATATATAAGGAATATGTTACTAAAGCTGTCAGTAGTTGACAAGGAGAATACGTTGATGCTTATTGTATTTAAATATGTTGCTGATACTATGCTTATTTATTGTTTTAATTAAATTTTATAGTTAAATCATGAGGATGTATTTTATTCGTCCATTACCTAATATATATGGCAAAAAAGTGATTTATGCTATCTAGTAAATTTCTTTTTAATTATTAAAAAAAATTGAAATTCATTTACATACCCTTTTATGTTAGATTCTTCTTTGAGTTTTGAAAAGTCGGTTAAGAGGAACAAAAATTAATATGCAACTATTTAAAATTTATAATTATTTTAAAAGTGTACTGAGGGTAGAAAACATAATCAACCTATATCCTCCTTTTCAGTTCCTAAAATTTCATTTTGTGGGAAATAAATTTATTAAATAGAAATTGAACTCTATGTTTTCAAATGAGCATTTGGAAAATAGATTTGGTATTGGTGCTAGATAATAGTTTTAAAATTTCATTTGAATACAAAATTTTTGCGCTAATGTTGAAAAATTGTAGTTTTTGTTACTGTTATCTGTTTCCCTAAATAAATTTTCATTTAGCTAACTTTCATGAAACTAAATTCACACAACTATAAGTCTTTAGTGATTTAACGTAATTCCAAATGTGTCTTTTACTTTATGAAAGATTTATTTCTTTAAATGCTTTAATTTTATTTGTATGAATACTAAACTAACCTTATTACTTTAACAAATGTATTTCTTTTTGTGTTATCATTCATTCTCGTCATAAATGAATATTATTTTTCTGTGGTGTTTCTTTTACCAAAAAATATGGGTAAAAGAGAAAAAATTTTATTTTTTCTCTTTCACCCATATTTTTTGGAAGAAATTGAGAAGTTGTATGTTAAACAAATAAATCATTCTTCAAATTTTTCAATTTATATTTATTTCATTAAAGTAGTGTGATAGAAAGAATTTTGTATTTGTCCAGTGAAAATGCAGTTCTAAAATAAAAAAGGGATTGTACTTCAAGACTTTTAACTAATTTGTGTTATTGATAAATTTTTTAATCATTTTCTTTTGGCAGTATCAATTTACCTTTTATTTTGCCATCATATTCAACATTGTTGGCTAAATTAAATTTTAATCATTTATTTCTAACGTAAATCAATAAAAAGTCCAAAAGTTCACTTTATTAAAATTACATGTAGATTGAATTATATAGCAATTTAAATATTTTTATTTAAACAGCTATAGTATTACAAATGCAAAACAAATTTTTTTTTATTAGTTTTGCATTTGCAAACAAAACCAATTACATTTGTCTGTATATTCAAGTATCATAATCCAACAAATGGAGTTCAGGACAAATGATATAACTTCTATAATGTATTTCATAATGAATTTTTTTTTTTTTATATAGTCAATAAAAATTTTAGATGTAATGTTCCATCTGCTGTACAAAAAATATTAATTTTTTGCTTAACAGAAGGAACATTGCATCTTGTAATTTAAATTTTATTTGTTCCTCTTTATTATGTATTAAGTTGTCGAAGTTTATAAAAAAAATTGAATTAATTTGTAACAATGAAAATTCACTAAACTCACATAATAATTCATGCCAAAAAAACAATAATGGAAAGAAAAAGTTTCAAGTGAACATGTATTTAAACCATATCAATACCATGTGTAACAAAGGTAATAGAATCCTAAAAAACTATATGCATTAAAATGACTTCTTTCAGTTTTCATTATTTGGTACTTTTTCCTACTATATTAAATAATAATTGCATGTTGTCCTGTTGTTCTTCAGTTATGGATTTTAGTATTGACTATTCTAAATAAAGAAAACTACTATTGTGCAAAATATGTATACATGTATTCTTTAAACTTTGGTTCAATGTTATATTCATGCCTTTTTTAGATTACAAGATTTGAAAGAACAAATCACTGCTCAAACAAAAGTGCCTCCCTCAAATCAGCTACTTTTATTCGACAAGACTGTATTTACAACTCTTATTCAACCTACTGCTGATGTCTCAACATATCCTGTGACAAGCCAAACCCAGCCTCTAGTCCTTGTACATACTGAGAACACTAATATTAAAGACTTAACTCGAATGAGCACCTTGGCTGCTTGTTTTCCTAATTTTCCTTCATCTATTAGTCCAGACCAAGATGCTGCTCTGGCAAAGACTTGTTGTAGTGTTGCTCATGCTGTGAAGAGAATTGTGGTGAAATTAGTACGAAGTAGAGAACTGTTGTTGAAGACTCCAAAAACACTTATGTAAATATGTTATTTTTTTTAACTTTTTTGTTTAAAAATGAATTAAAATTAAGATTGCTTTGAATAAAAAATGTATTTTTGTTCCACTTAAATTTTAAAATCTCTAATCATTTCTTGAAATGTAATAAATTTAAAGTTTAAAATATATCATATTATTTTTCAAAATTTTAAGTTTATAAATTTATTCTAATAAAAATAATTTTGAAATTTCTGTTTTCTTTAAAGCCTTTTCTTATTTTATTGAAAATGTGTAATTAAAGTAATTACAATGAAAATATGAGAAGATAGATAAATGAAATTTTTCTATTACTTGAAATAATTTAATGTATTTTAACAGTTCATAGTTTAAATTTAAATCTGTCATTACTTAATGTTTTTAAGAAAGTAACATATTTGTAATGTTACTTAAAATTATTTATGTAACTACAAAATTTCATCAAGAATTCAAAAGACATTAATCTTAATAGGATTAAAATGTAGAAGATATTTTATTAACTAATTGTATTTCTTAAATTAAATCTAAATTATTTAAAAATATGGAGTAAATTGAAATGTTGTTTGTATTAGAAAAAAATTCAAAGAATACTGATAAAAATTAAAATCAAGGGAATTTTTGCATTGATGTTTACTTTTGAAACTTGGTTTGAAATCTTTTAGAAAAAATTTTACTTACACAAAATAAATAACAATTCTTTACTTCAAAATAAAAGCATTATAAGACAAAATGGAAGAAGCATGTAATTCTACTTATTAAAAAATTACTCTTCATTTGGTTATGACATAAATGCTTGCTGTTTATTAATATTAAATAAATGTGTAGATAAAAAATTTTTATTTAAATTTAGATTGTAATAATATATGATAAAACTAATACAACTATCATATATTTTTTATAACTTTTTAACTTTGATGAAGTTTTGTTATTTTTCTATCTAATGGATTGTAATTCACATGAACTCAACTATTTGAAAAACAGCCATTTCAATTCTGGTTGTTTTTAAAGTAATTAATCAGTACATACATGTTACATGAAAAATACCTATGCCTCATCCCTTACAATGAATATTATATTAAACCTATATAAGTCTTAGATAGCTAGGACTCCCATAGTAAAGTTACATTCACTAGAAATTCATAACATTCCTCAAAGGCTATGTGACCAAAGCTGTTTAACTTTCATATAGGTGGCTAGAATGGGAAAATGTGCATTATAAATAAACATCAAACAAGCTACAAATAAATAAAACATGTCAAACATAACTTTTAATAATTAATTACAATTTCAACGTAAACACTTCCAGGCTGTGATCTGCATGTCTTACAAACTATTATTAAATTCTACAAACTATTACAAAAATTAGGGTTTATGAAAGTCACCTACTACTTTAAATTTGTATAAACTACTTCTTTTTTAGTTACCATGACATCTTTCAAAATTTTTAACCTAATATGCCATAAAATAGTACTAGATTCAAAATGATTTTCCCTGGTTGCTAAAACTTACCGCAATCATAGCCTCTTATTGTTATTAATAATATTTAAGGTTAAGGAAAAAGTATATTTATATATATATAGTTATATATCTTGTATTGATCAAATAATTTCGTATTTATTCTCATTGGAAAGGTGACATTCACTAAAAAAGTTCTTTTACTGTTTTTTGTTTGATGTATTCAGTTGTGAGTTGCAAGGTGTTAGAATTAAAAATTGACAAAGAAAAATGGTACATTTTATAATTTTCCTTTGATAAAAGTGAAAAATGCCATCCACTCACCTGATGTTGTGAATGTTTAAGTTCTCATTACTGTAACAGTAAGTATGTATAATTTGGTTTTCTTGATTCTTTTAAAATATTTGTAATGTTAAAGAAGCGCCTTATATGTTGGTCCATTATCAAATATATCTTTAAAATCACTGAACTGATAAAAATTGATTGCCACGTTAGGAATTGTAGCATCACCTAGAAGCCAAAGATCGGCCATAAAATAGTTTTAAACCATTTTCACACACACACACACACACAAAGCTGGATTCAAAAAAATTTTAAGTTTGGATGTTATACTATTTAAAATAAAAAGCATGATAAATTAAATTTCTAAAAACATTTGCCAAATGACAGGAAATTGTCCCATTTTTTTTTTTTTTTTCTATAGATGGTGACTGGTGGTAAGAATTGCGTCACATATGACAACGTTGTGTGAAAACAATTGTAATCGAGGCATGATAAAATTGATATCATGAGAAGATTGTAAAAATTGATTACCAGAATTTTTTTCCAAGAAACCAATATTTCTAGGAGAGGAACGTTATGAAGCTACTTTTATAATGCTGATGGTGCATATCTGAATCAAATCTCAAATTTGAAAACTGCTAAATAAAGTCTTGAAGTTTGCATAAAAATAATGGATTCCTTTATGAATAGTGGATTCCCCCAACTTAATATTAAATGAAAAAATAGAGTAAAGATTTTAAAACTTTCTGTATTATAACGGATACTTCCATAATATTATATTGTGTGTGCTGTATAAAATTCTTTTGAATGATTCATAAAGCTATTTTGCTAATTTTCGTGTATGTAATCCATGTGTTAAAAAAAGTTTATAACTTGGTTGTGCATATTATGCATTACCACGGATAATCTGATAAAAACATTTTGTTAAAAGCTTACATTAATGTTTTGAAAGAAATGCTTTTTATGTTTTATAAAATAAATCACAGGTGGCGCCATTACTTGGCTGATATATTTCAAATATAATCAGTTTTGTCCAATCACTTTCAAGAATGAATTTGGTTCCTCAGAAAGATGCTACAGTTGCTATTAGCTGTTGTCATTTTGTCTTGCCCTGAGCTTTTTTGCTCTGAAAGTATTTAAGTTTTGTTGATCTTCATGTGTATGCAAAATAAGTTATACAGCAGATTTTTTACAAAAAATTATAGAGGAAGGAAATAAAAATATGGCAACAAACATGTTAATGTAAGGTGGAAAACAAAACACACATAGTACAAAAAAGAATTTTATCCAATATGCAGTTAGAAAATCTTTTTTTACCATTATTAACAAAACAAATATATTTTATTTTTAAAATATGCTAACTCGTTTTAAAAAGTTATTAAAAACTAAAAAAGGGTATAAATTTTGCTATAATGTTCTCAGAATTATCACTTCTAAACAGATCTAAACAGATGTTATTCATAATAAATGTTATTTCTATTGAATTTTTATATTTTTAATCATATGTTTTTTTTATATGGCATTACATTATCAGCAGTGTATGTTTTCGACCTTCTCTGAAAAAAATTGCTATGAATTGTATACAGGAAAATATGTCACATATTTAATTCTACTTAATACTAATAAAATATGTTTTATCATTTTAAGAAAAAAAAATTTTTTATATATTTTTATTTTGTTCACATATTTAAATTTGTAAATTGTCAGGTGTGTACTTTTTCATTTGAAAAACAAATCTAAAATTTCAGATCTGTTGCTGTTGATAACGTTTCTAAGCTGACCACTAGTTGTGATGCATTGAAACAGAAAACTGAAGACATTTATCATAGATGTGATCATTTGGAAAAACAGTATGTTTTTATTTCTAATTAACAATACCTTATCAATAAATTACCTTATATTACAATTCATGCTAATTTGAATGTTTTTATTTTGTGTAATTTTCATGTGTTTTAAATATTAATCATTTTTTATATGTGATTAGATATTTTGTTGGCAAAATAAATTATTTTGATTAAAAACTTTTCTTTTGTCTTTAATTTTATGATTCTTTGCATTTTTATTTTCTATACTATCATTTGCTAGGCATTATTTATAAATATTAATGTATTACAAAATCATAAAAATAGATGATATAGCCATAAATTATGACACTATCTTTAATTAAAAACCTTTCTTTCTAAAAATATGATTCCTAGTAATAGAGTTATCTAAACAATTGTTACTTTTTCTTGATTTTTCTCTATTTCCCCCTATACTGTCATACTCTATTGCTAAATAGTATGCTTCCCCCTACCTACCAAATAAATCTTTTTTTTGGCTTTTTTGTGATTTTAAATTTTTAAAGAAAAAGTCAACTTTGCTTTTATTAACCCTATGAATTTAAAATATCGTTGCATGCAAGAAATATACTCGTAAAATAATAAATTTCTTTTTATTTAAATTAAAACAAAATGTGAAGCTTTTGCTGTATGACAAAGAGAATTTTGTCACACATTCATTTCTGTAGATTATCAATCATAATAATATCTGTTTGTTTTTTAACAAATTGTAAAATTACTTATATAGTAATCATGTAATGATGTTTTTTTTTTTTATCTACTATATGAAAATCTGCTTTAACATCCATTTGGGATCATCCTATTTTGTGTCTCTTTGTTTTATTTTTAAAAATTAGTTTAATTTCCGCTTATTTTAGTACTTGGTTTAAGGGAAGGAATGTTATTTCATGTATGATTTTGTTTTGAATATTAAAATAATTATTCAACTTCTGATTAGAATTCATTTTTAAAATGAATTAAAACAGTTGTATATTTGTGGTGAATGAAATTTAAATGTATATTAACATGTTTTTTGTATTATAACTTTATTGTCTGTTTAAAATTATTTATATAGGTTTTATTTTAAAACATTTTTACAAAAATCTCTGGTTAACTTCTCCCTTTTAATTTGGTTATGTTCATTTTATTAATCTAGCTATTGAATGCTTTAAAAAGAAATATAGTAATATCATATGGTGTTTAAAAGTAGCTAATTTTAAATTAATATTTTTGAAACTTATTATTTTAAAAGTAAAAGTAATATTGAAATTTAATTTATAGATGAAACTATTTGTATATTGCTTTAAATTTCTTAACCCTTTTAAAATAACATATTTTATTTTAGTTAACATAATGTAATTTAATCTCATGGTTTCATTTGAAGTTTCATAATTAATTTTCATACTGTCCAAAATATTTCATATAATGCTTATTTTTTATCATTTAGTGCCAAGCAGATACTTGATTTATTGAAATTATGCCCAAATGAGCATGATTGTGAAAATCATATACAGAGGATGTCACATGTAGTTGCAGAAAAAAAATTAATGAAAGAACAGGTAAATATAAATTGGTTTTAATAATTTTCTAAAATCTTTATTTAATGGTGCAATGAGTACATCATTAATGATTGATAATTTTTGTATGCATATTCTCTAAAGGTGAAACAAAAGCTTTTACCTCTTCAGTCTGCAATTCAGACATTAAAACAAAAAGTACTCATTTCAATGAGATTGCAGACAGAGTGGGAGCAATGTGCTGAAGAATGCCCAAATTTAGTCGGATGGTATGTATGTAGTTTTAGTAAATACCTTTTGAATATTATTTTTCGTGGTATATTGTCAGTATTTAAATTTTTCTAAATAAAAAATGTGTGCATTTTTTTTATAAAATAATTTAATTGTAGTGTTGAAACTGCCAATACTTATGTAAAGACCATTCGTGACAGTTGGCAATCTTTTGTGAGAGATAAAAATGCCAGGGGTTCGTATTTCTTAAATATTTTTTTCTGACTTTTTTCAAAATTGGTACTTTTTATAGCTATAAAGGTTTGTTATTTTTTTTGTTAATGTTTGTTGTGTTAGTTGAACAGATATGCTTGTATTAATTGTTTCTTTAAGATGAAAATATCAATTTTAATTCCCAATTTAAAACAATCTAAATGATCTTAATTTTTTCACTTTTTAAAAATATAGCTGTTGATGTGGTAAAACATTTTCTAAATTGGTTGATTTTATTGGTATATCCTACTTTAGAAAAGTTAGATTTATATCATAATTTGTAATCATTTTTGAAACTATATTGCTTTTTTCCATCTTGAATATCTTTAAAAGACAAAATTTTTTTTATATTATCAGACTGTGAATGTATGATACCAGAAATATTTAGTTATTTTAAAATTTATGTATTTATTTTTCATTCTAGGATTATCTTTGCATGATGAACAATTTCATATTTTAGAAAAGTAATATTTTCCTCTATTTTGTTTCTAGAAAAGTATATTAATATTCAATATATCTCAACAAAACAGATTTATAATATATTTACTATTTGAATATTATGTCAATGAAATATAAATGTAATTTTCTCTTTATTTTTATGATTAACAAAATTTTGTCTCTAAGTTTATTAGTTTGATTTCACCAGCTGATTAGTAAATTGTTATTAATGTGATTTGAGAAGGTTAAAACTTGTAAAATTTAGTGATTTTAAATTGTTATATGTATATATATAAGGTTTTCATTTGTTTAGATAAATTTAAAAGATTTCTATCATTTGTTGTATATTTGCAAATTTTCAAATTATCTTCAAAAAGTCAAACTGGTAGCTGAATGATTTATGCTTTGACCTTCTAGTCAGCTGTTTATAGACTTAATCTGTAATTTAAAATTCATTTTAAATGTAGATTTTGATTAATTTTTAATAAATGGCATTTATGCAAAAAAGTGACCATAGCGTAACACGTTAGTAACAAGAAGTAAAACAAGTTTCTCATTACTTGTAAATAATATTATTAAAAATTTCAAATTGTTTTGTTCTAAAACTGTCAGTTTTTAAATTTTAGTTTAAACAATTCTATTTAAGATTAATTTAATTTAAATTTGTTATTTTAGAATTAAAGTTCAGCATACAAGTAAAAAGTTGGAAGCTCTTTTACAGGAACAATGCTTGAAATCATGTCTTCAGGCATCAAATAAATTGGATGAATGGTATAGGTTAGTATTTATTTTCAAATAAAGTATCTATCAAAAAATGTACATAATTTTAACCAGTCTCTTTAGTGGTATATATTGTTTGCACTTGATAGTTTAATGAATAAAGTTATTGTGGAGCCTCATGTACCTAGTCACTATTTATTCATTTTGAAAATAGTAACTAAATTCATGAGATTCATATTAAACTTGCAGTTAAATGGTAAGCCTCTCGTTTTCATATTTTGTGTTCAACTTTTATCTCAAGCAGAAATCCTAATTAGCAGTTTGGAACTCTCTTAAGAATGAAGATCCTAATTTAGTTATTTCTCAATCATAAAAAAAGAAGTAACAAACTATTGGATTTAAATAAAATCATATTATGTTATTCATTAAACCATAAGTACACTTTGCAACAATATTTTTGTCTATTATTTTTCCCCAAAAATATGAATTTTGAATGAAGAAGTATATCTAATACATGCTTTTCAACTAGAAAATTTATTCAAACGGATTACAAAGTTTACTCATAAAGTCATTGTCTGATGTTGGCTGCTTAATAATTAAAAAAAATTCATAAAAAATCAGATCTAGAAAATTGAACAGTTTCTATAGTTGATTCTCATATTGAATGTAGATGTTTGTTGTAATTTGAAATCCACATTTAACTAAGTTCTATTCTAGTTATTTGTTTTGTACAAAAAGTGACTTTTTGACAAATTAAAGCTTCATGGTTTAATAATCATTATAAAACCCATATCTTCTAGATTACTGGAATGATTTTATTTCTACAATACTACATCAATGAATTTGCTAATGTGTGTTATAGCATCAATGTATTTGTTATTTTATGGTTTTGGGAGTATTGATGTAAAATTTTCACTATACAATTTTAATTTTGAACAGAATCTTGATAATTAAGTGTAATATGCTGAATTTGGTCGAATGTGTTTGTCAATTATGTTAAAATAATACATGAAAGTAGCAAAAAGTATCAAAAAATCATATTAAACTTTAAATTTTTTAGAAGTTCTGCTTTGAAATCAACTAGGCCAAACTGATATCGATAAAATGATTTCTTTTTAATTTTTATTATAGTGGAATGCAAGCTACTATGGTCCAATGCAAATGTTTGAAAGAAGATTTAACATCCGTTTCTTCCCTAGTTAAAAATTATGGTACTTCTCTGCAAGAGGTATAAAGAAGAAAATAAATATTTTCCAATGATTTTTTTTTTATTTATTTATTTATATGTAGATTTAATGAATTATTTTTATAAGTAAAATATTGTGATTGTAGTCTTCAAAAATGACTTATAATTTAAGTTATGTGTGCAATAGAATTCATCAATTTTACAAAATTTGTAATATGTTAATTTTCAAATTTTACGTGTGCATGCAATCAACTTGTTACATTATTTCTGCCAATATTTCAGTCTTACATTTTCCAATAGTCAAAGTCTTTAAATACTAAAGTAAGGCTAATGTTATTTATTTAAAGTTTATATGTCATTGATTTTAATTATAATTTATTTATAAAATAAATTAATACTTTTTTTTCCTTAAATTTTGCTGGAAAGCAGTAAAAATTGCTTTAATTTATGGTATTGTTGCATAAAAAGTCAAAGCTTTCACTAAATTTTTCAGTTTTTTTATCTTTGAAATTTTTTAAATTTTATTTTTCTTATTTTTTATTGTAATTTAAAAAATTGCAATTTGGTTTAATTTATTTACAAATTAACTTTTTATCCTATAATGATATATTATTTGATATGATGTAATTAAATGATTTAACAAACTATTAAAATATTTTGCTTTATATTAAAAAGGCTTCTATGCTTGGGAAGCATTAAACAATCATATTTTTATTAATGTTTTTTCTCCTGTGTTATTAAATTTCTATCAATGCTTGATAATTAATGAATTAAAATTCTCAAAGCTAATTATATTGTTATACATTTATTTGTTATTAGGAATTCATTAATAGACAGTAACTGAAGAGTTCATTTAGATACATTTTGAGTTATATTGTGAAAATCCATTGAAGATGCTATTTATCAAATACTAAATGGAATAAAAAACTACGTAAATTTATAGTGCTTATTATAGATTTCATGCAAGCTTTTGGTTCAAAATGGTGCCCAGTATTAAAGCTATCGCTAAACAATGCTCATATTGCATAAAATCTTCGAGATCTGATAGGAAGTCTTCTGTAAGATGACAAATTTATTATGATATATGATGGTGGTATAATAAAGAGACAGCAAAACAAGATT
>JAPDSC010147937.1:197201-268121 GCA_026290005.1 Latrodectus geometricus
TCATTGGGGTTTACTTGTAAAAGGTTGAGGGCTCCCCTTGAGTAGTTATCTCTGCCCTGCTGCTATTAGCTTCTTCTGGGAACTAAATCACCCACATGTTTGCTGTGCATGGAGACACGTGTCTCTGGAAAGGAGGGTCCTGGTAATTGAGGCTTCCAGAGACCAACACATTACTTTGGCCTCTGCTTCAGGTAAACATAGTTTGCGTTGTAGTTCTCAACATATCAATCAGATTAATAAATCAAGCATTTATATACCGTATTTTCCTGTATATAATCCGCGGATTATGTGTTAAAAAAGTTCCGAATTTCGTTGTGCGTATTATACACCGCCGCGGATTATCTGATAAAAAACGTTCTCGATCAGAAAAACTTACAAGAAAGTTTTGAAAGAAATACTCTTTATGTTTCATAAAATAAGTAACAGGTGGTACCAGGTCACCTGAGTTATTTAAACTATAATCGGCTTTGTGCAATTATGTTCAAAAACGAATTCGGTTCCTCTTAAAGATTTTACGGTTGTAAATTCGCTAACGTCATTTTGCAATTTGCCTTGATGTGAGCTGTTTCGTTTTGAAAATATTCAAATTCGTATATCGTCATATTGAAGTGAAAATTTTTAAATTAAAAGCTATAGCGAAAGCAAATAAAAAAAAATGGGGTCAAATGTGTTAATGTAAAGTGAAAAACAAAGCACGCGCGGTATAAAAAAAATTGTGAAAAATACGCAATTTGTTTAACAATCCCTTTCTTTCATTTAAATATTAACAAAGCAAATATATATTAATTTAAATATGTCTAACATCGTTTTAAAAGTTATTAGAAGCTAAATATCGATAAGTTTTACAAGACTCTCTTCTCAAAATTATCGCTTTTGATCGATCTCGTGCTTTCATCTCAAGTTTATCGCACTTTGCGATGAACTGGATCTAGACTGATATTTTTCATAATAAATGCTTTTTCTCTATACAATTTATTAAATTTTTAATCCTACTGTGCATTTTTTTTATTTTATGTGACCAATATTATCAGCACTACATATTCTAGACTATTCGCCGAAAAAGAAATTGCCGCGGGTTATACGCCGCTGCGGATTATGCGACGCTTTTTTCTTATACTCGAAAAAATGGTCGTGCGGATAATACGCCGCTGCGAATTATATACAGGAAAATACGGTATCTCCTGAGTGACTCGATAAGGGTGGGGGGGGCACTTCAAAAGTGTATTGAAAGTGTATAAGGCCCAGCTACCATTGGTGCAGTTATCCTGCATTCCCTTTTTGGGTGGTGTGATCGGATTTAACTTTTTTACGGATTGTACTTCTAATTCTGTACTTCCTATGGAGCAAGAAATGATATGTGATTAGAAATATTTTGTCATGAAAAGAACAGAGAGCAGTTTTGATAATCTTTCCCCTTTCTTAATTAATAAGAATCTTACAGTTAGAAATGTCAAAAATGTTCTTGAGATGAAATCTGGTGATCTCTTGATCGAAATTTTATAAGTTAAATAAGCCAAACTCATTCTAAAATAAAATGTCTTGATAATATTGATGTTATATTTTCTGTCCATAGTAGTTTAAATTCTATGCAAGGAGTGATTTCTGCTGACGATTATTCGATGTTTCAGAGGCTGAACTTGTTGACCAAAAAGTATGTCATGTACAACTCATTACAATTACGAGAGAGGGCACAATTATAAAAACTAAACATTTTATAATCACATTTGCGATTGCTACACTACCTCATTCTATTAGAGCTTGCTACCTAAATTGTAGTGTTCAACTTTGTACTCCAAACTCATTGCGTTGCTTTAAATGCCAATGAGAAAACTACTTACAGGATATTCTTAACTTGTGCTTGATGTGCTTCTGTTGGACATGACAGTAGTATGTGGGAATTACAAGAAAAATGTGTCAACTGCAGTGGTGAACATCCCTCTTGCTCCCAGTGGTGCCCAACATGGATATTAGACAAAAAAACTTGCAACTGTAAAAATAAAAGTTATAGCAAGGCATGCAGTATCATCTCATACCCCTTAACAAGGTATTAGTTATTCACTAACTGTCAAAAAGTTATGAAATGCCTCCTGTTAACAAAAAAATCCTGTCAAAGTAATGAATCCTGTGGTACCCAAACAGATTGCTTAAGTCTTCCGATTTCAAAATTATCCTCAAATATTTTTAATATAAATGTCTTACCTATTCTAAAATATATTTTTTGAAGGCTTTGCAAAATCAAAGTACCAAAGATCCCTAAAATTGAAGTATTCAAGAGAAGAGCCCTATAAATCACTTTTATAAGTAAAAGAGCTCTAGCTTCTAGAAAAGGTGCAATGGAAGTAGATCTTTCAGATGATGAAACACTCCAAAGTGAAGATTCGATGGTTTGTTCCAAGGCCAGAATATTTAGTTTTATTTAAGTACTCTTCTTTCCTTGGAACTGTCAAGGTCTTTGTGCTCACATCTATGTGAGATACCAAGTCCGTTATTAATATGTATAATCCAGTGTGTTTTGTCATTCAGGAAACATTCTTGAAGCCTTAGTTTTCTTTTAAATTGTGTGGTTATAACTGTGTGAGAAAAGATGTTACTCCTGATATAGTCAGTATCTGGAGGTGTATGCATTCTTGTGTCTTGTTACTTCCCTAGTTCTCTTTAACCATTTAAACTTTAAAAAGGAATGAAAGAAAAGTTAAATGAGACTGTTTTTGTTTGTAACTTGAAAGTAAAAAAAGGATTGACAAAGTTGCTCCTTGTATCATCTTCCTGCAGGCGTTGGATATCGTTAAATACACAAGATAATGTTTTAAAATCTGAAGCAATAATTTTGCTTACAGCTATAAAATGTAATTACTCTTTTTCTTCCATAAATGAAATTAGAAATTTTTTTCTCCATTGCACTTAATGATTCCAAAATCACCAAACGTGGGAAACTTAGTGAAGCCAAAAAACAATATGTAATAAAATTCGTACTTGACTTTATGAAAATACAATTTCATCTTAATCTTACTTCATTTTATATTTCAATGAAATTATTACCCAGGCAAGTAAAAAAAAAATATTTGGATGTTTAGATATCTTATTGGTCAGAAAAAGAATGTAAAATAATGTATATATATATTTGCAGAGTCTAGTAAAATTTTAAAAAATATTGTTACGTTTTATTTCAGAAAATGGTTTAAATATTGAAAAGTTATTCAAAAGCTCCATGGATGGACCAAATAATAATTTGTCATTTCATAAAAAGTTAAATGCTCATCTAAATTCTTTAAGAATTTTTAATTTGATTTATATATGTTTAAACATTATCAATAATGCCTTAAAGAAAGGTAAATACATTTAAAAAAAAATGTGATTTAAATAACTTTATCTATTGTCTATATGAATGATTAAATTTGTCGGTGGCAAGAAGAAAAAGTTATAAAATTGTTCAGATTTCATTATTAGTAGATTCTGTTGCTGACTATGTGTTCAAAAAACATATAGAGTTATGATAGTTGACTCTTGAGCCCACTTGTGAATGAATAATTGAGCCTTAAAAGAATATTTTTTTACCCAAAAAATATTAGAAATAATTACATATTATTCACACTTTCCCAGTTTTTAAAACAGCCATTGAACTTATTGTATTTACATTTTGTTGTCTATTTTTGCAATATATTTTCTCTTTATCTTTTACTCTTCTAGAAAAAAACTCCGTTAATATATTGTTTGTTTAGTAAGAAAAATGAATTAGTAAGGAGTATCATGTATAAATTTTTTAAATCTAATGCTGTTGGCAAAAATGAATGAATGCTTCTGTACAATGTAGATTGTAAAGAAGCCAAATAGTTACTAATTAAAAGTTTAAATGTTGGTTGAGCAGCTAGTAAATTAATTGCTTATCCTGAAAACAAGTTTTCTGCTTAACATTTAGAAGAAGTACTTGTTATTACCTACAGGAGAAGTTGTCCAGAGAAGTTACCACTTTCAAATGCTTTTTTGCATGAGGTTCAATGCATTCATCCTTCAAGAAAAAATGACAAATATTTTAAAGAAGCTTTTGCTCGACTTGCAAATCTTACTAAAGGTAACAAAAGAGAAGCATTTTGTGATAAAGTGAAAGGAGAAATTGAAATGAATGTTTGTGAAGACCTTTAACAAACAAATGAAAAATTTTCTGCAAAAAAATGACATTTGCTATTCTTAAAATGAAATTTTTAAATTAAAAAATCTTTCTGGAAACTTTAAATATCATTTTCTCACAAAATTAATTAAATCATGTCTGATATTATCACATGGAAATGCTATCCCTAAATGTAGGCTTTCTGTGCAAAACAGTATTATAACTCAAGAAAGGTGCCAATTATCAAACCTATGTATTCACTTGTTAAGAATGTATTCACTTGTTAATATTTTGAGACACCAGGTTATCAGCAGTATACATTTTTAACAATTATCCACACAAAAAATTGCACCAATTTTGCGACACATTTCTCTTTTTTACTTGAAAAATAGTTCTTGCAAATAATGCATTGCTGCCTATTGTGGTACATGAAATTGATGTTTTGTAATATAGCTCTAAAGGGAATATTAAATTCATCTGGTTGCTTAATGATTGTGGAATACTTAATGATTGTGGAAATAAAAATATCCATAAAATATTTTTTAAATAATTTTTGTATAAAAGCATATTGTTAGTTTTTATAAATTATTAAATCTGCGTGGATTATTTATCTCACAATTTTGTGTTGAATAAGAACAAATAAAAAAAAAAAAATGCAATTATATGATGTTAACTATTTTTTCTTAAAAATTATAAGTTTCATTAAAAAAAAAACAATTAAAGAAAGTTTTGCAGAAATTGTATAATCTAAGTTAAATATATTAAATGATGAATAAGGCAATTTTTCGTAATATATGTAAAAACTTTTATGACACATATAAAATGCAACAAAATATAATTTAAATACAAAAAATATTTTGAAATGTCACCAAATAAATAATTATCGTAAATATTTATAAATTAAATTACATAGGAAATAATTTCTTTTAAAGTTACAGGAATACCAAATAATTACATTTATTTGGTTATATCAGGTCAGTCCATAAATTTGTGTGCATTAAGAGTATGCATGGAATTTACATTGACCCATTTAATAAAACGTTACAATTTTGAAATTGATACTTGTCATTCCTTAAGTAACATATTATTCAGTTCATCACCAACTTTCATAAATATCAAATGCATTTTAGTACCAATAAGAGGTGAATATAGATAATCAGAACTAACGTACTATGCTCAATTTTTTATTTTCGTGTAGTGACTCTGCCGGGGTCTGCAGTGATAAATATTAAAAGTGTGCAGGGTGAACACGCTATTAGTGTAAGGGCTGCCCAGAAATGGGTTTAAAAATTTTTAGTTGAAAAAAGCAGCATTGATGATGAATCCTATTCAGGATGTCCTGATAATTTTCATGATAATATTCTTTAAAATCTTGTGGAATAATAGCTTTAATTAACGGTGCATCAGATCGCAGTAAAGATGAATTTATCTCACGGAACAGTCTTTTGCCATTTAAAGAAGATTGGGAAAGTATTCAAGCTTGAAAATTGGGTACCACATAAGCTATCCGAAGCCAATTGCCTACAGCAAATTGCACTTCCCTTTTATTGCGCTTCGAAGGAAAACATTTTTTAGGTCGTTTGCTTACAGGTAATGAAAAATGGTTTATTTATCATAACGTCACAAGAAAAGGAACATGAACAGATAGAGACAAGTTTCTGATTCCAACAGCAAAGGTATCTTTACATCCCAAAAGTCTTTACATTCTTTTGAGTGTTTAATGGGATATGTTTGGGGAAATTTATTTTGAACTGTTAGAACCAAATCAAACGATTAATTCAGTAATTTATAGTGAACAACTTCGCCATCTAAACTCAGAATTGATCGAAAAATGGCAACCATTGGTGAATAACAAGAGAGTGTTGTCTCATCATATTAATACTAGTCCACATACAGCTCATACAATGCTGCAAAAAATTTGTGAATTTAATTGGGAGCTGGTCCACGTCCTGCTTACACCCTAGATATTGCCCCAAGTGATTTATACTTATTTTGTGCCTTACAAAATGTTTTACTGAGAAAAAAAAGCTAAATTCTAAAATTGGTGTGTACAATGAAATTTTAAGTTTTTTTGCATCAAAATCAGTCTTTCTACATCAATGGCATAAAAAAGCCTGTAAGATGTCGATATATTGTAGATAATAGAGGAAAAAATATATTTGATTACAATGTTAAATTGTATTTTTTTTATATGTATTTATCAATTTATCAAAAAATGCACACAAATTTATTGAATGATTTGATAGTTATATTTGACAGTTTATTATAACAATTGATGATGATATTTTAATATTTTATTTTCCAAATGCAAAACTAAAATACTTCTAAATTGGGGGAAGGGGAACCATGACTACTGTATTTGTGAGCATATATTTTTCGTTTACTGTAATTATTTATAGTGACTAATATTTAATTGTAAGCTAATAGAAATAGTATATTTGTGTGAATAATTAGTTTTTAAATTTATTCAACTGAATTGCTACATTAAAATACCATATTTTTTATATATGTATTTTCACTTTTTTAAATGTTATATAACATTTTATTCTATGTAACTGCATCAGGTTCATTGTTTTATGCTTTTATCTTAGGTTAGAAAATTTGGAAAAGGAAAATTCCGTGTTATGGGAAATAGCAGAAGAAAATAGTGCCTTAATTGAGAGGTAAATAATTGAATTTTTTTTTCATTTGGTAAGCAAATGATGCATGTCAAAAATATTAATATGTAATTTTTGCTTAGGTGAAGTGCTCTTATTTGTTTATGGAAAGAAAATCTCAAGATTTTTATGAACTTTAAAAATCCTGAGATGGTCGTTTTTGTAGAATCCTCCTTGTTAAATAAATTAAAATTCAGATGTTCATTTAATAAAGTATTTCCATATTTAGCATAACATCAAAGGAAATTCTATAAATAGAATATTATCTGATTTCTTGTTTTAAACAACTGTTTATGATTATTGTGTGAGTACCTCAGTATGATGATATATAAGAGATGTTTTCATTGTAATTGAATAGTTAGAGCTTTGACCTTCAATTCAATTGCTTCCGGATTCAATTTTCAATTCAGTTAGGCATGCTTATTGTAATGTAACTCAAAATCTATTTGAAATTATATAAGTTCCTTCCCATTTTGCTTTTGTGCGTAGAAAATTGGCTGAAGATTGCTAAACAAACTACTAGTACAAATTGTTGTAGTGACACATTCTTTTGAGTGTTCTAATAACATGCCAATTGACATTTTTCAAAAAAGCTCGAAATTTCAAACTATATTTCCTATTTTTTGAGATTTCAAAAATCATTGAAAATATTTTATAACATAAAAATTTTTCATTGCAAATGTAAAATTTTAAAAATGTGTAGCTAAAAAAGTAGAGCTATGAAACAAAACAAACTATACAAGTATTTCACAAATATTTTTAAACCAATAAAAACATGTAATTTCTTCTATAGAGATTAAAATGTTATTTTAATTTTCTTTTTCTAACTTAAAATGTGTTTTTATTCCGTATTTTCATAAACATTATATTTTCAAATAAATAGCATTGAAAACAATTTAATTTCATTTATTATGAAAAGAAGAAAACATAAGTCACAATAAATTATAGAAGCAGACACTTTTGAATAAAAATAACATCACCATTTGATCTTCCCACAATTGTAAATTACATGTAATGTTATTTGAATTTACTTACATTCAAGTAGCCTACATACATTATTAAATTTACTTAAATAAATAAAAAAATATTATAGTTAAAAGCATCTTTCTTCATAAATGAGATATATAAACTAAAAATTTCATCAGATTTATTAAATCCACAATGTAAAATATTAATATTCTTCTTTCGTTGGAAATTTAGCATGGTTTATGTTATTATTTAAATTAGAATTATTCTAATGAAAGTATGAAGGAAGCCAATTATGATTTCATTATTTTCTACATTTAATGTTATTTTAATTATTTTGTATACAGGTGGCTGCTTTCAATTATTATGTGGTTGAGTGCAAATTAGTGATTTTGCAATAATATTTTGATAATTGCATAATATATTGCAAAATGAAAATTTTATTTTCCAGATTGAATTTTAATAATTGTAAATAATATGGCTATATAACTTTATATAGCTTTTGATTAATATGGTTATATAGTTTTTGTATAATATATTGCAAAATATCAAAATTAATATTTTTATTTTCCAGATTCACTTACATGGTACAGGAATTTACTAAGAATTGAAGATAAGGAACTAAAATTTGCAAAAATGTAACTTTATTATTGAAAAATACTTTTACACATCAGAAATGTAAAATATCATCTTATTAGAACTTCCTTAATTTAGAAACAAAATTTTCTAATAAAAAGCTTATTTGGAAATCTATATTAAATCTTTATAAACATTTTTGTGCAATATTTGTATATACGCATGTGTTCCTTGTTGCTGCTTTATTTTATTCATGAGTAAAAAAATCAATTAAAGGGAAACTTATTTTTATCGATTAAATAATTAAAAACAAAATAATAAAGGCATATGAAAACTCAAAATATCCGGCCCTGTATCTATGTGTTAATATATAATTCATATATACAAATATTTACTTCTTCATTTATAATACAAATGTATGCACTATGTGCAAGCAAATGTCTACTTGGTTTTAAATTTGTAATACTTTTATTTGAAGCAACCAAATCATTATAGTGCTATATTTTTAATAAAAATATCATATTTTAAACTTGTAAAACTCAAGGAAAGGCTCTTTTATGTCTACCATGCAGTATTATATTAAAACTTTAATTTTATTTACTATATATATATATATATATATATATATATAATTTGCATTATAAATGTTTTATTCCTTACAGAGAAAATTTTTCTGGGGGTTATTTACATTTATAAAAATATTGAAAATCCAATGGAAAATATATGCTAAACATATTAAAATAGTAACAAACACAGAACAGAAAAGATTTATATGGAATTCCAACTATACTGAATAACCAATATCCAGGATAACTTTCATTTAGTGAAGTCCTTGAAATTTATATTCAAAATCCATAAATTTCAATTCAAATATGTTTCTTATTATTGTCATTAGTATTTTAGGATTATTTTATTTGATATCAATATGCATTTTTTTGCTAATTTCTCTTGACTAAATAAAGAATAATAGTTGTATTTATGTTTTGTATCAAATGTAAAAATTAATTGATACTTTAAATGTTTATATCAACAAACATGTATATATTGATTTATTTATCATAAAATATGTACTGTAAAACTAAATTTGAAGTAAAAACAAATAAAAGAAAATGACACAAACTAAATTTGTGTCATTTTCTTTATTACTAGCATTGATGTTTTATTAAAAGTACTTGATGTGTATATCAATTTTAAGGAATATTTATTTTACTTCACTATGTGTTTCCATGTATGAAGAAAATATTCTATAAGAAGTGCCTTAAACTGTAAAAGTATATTATTGTTCCATAGACGTTATTAACAATGGATAGAGTATTCCAATTTAAAAATTTTGTAGGTAAAACTTTTTCGGGAGTTTTGTTAAATTCTGGATTGTTTTTATTATATCAAGCTATTAACTATAATTTCATTACACAGTTTAATATTTTTCCATATTATTTTTACATAAATTGAATATAAACTTAATTGAACTGTAGAATAAGCTGAAAAGATAAAATGAGTTTATAATTATATATAAAAAAAATCAATTTAATAAAAAATTAGAAGTTATACTAGCCTTTTAATAAGCTAGTGCCAAAAATTCGAAAAAAATAATTAAATTTTTTTGTTATAAATTCGGAACATTTTCAAACAGATTTCAATCCTCTACCATTTTTAATAAATATATTAAGGAAAAGCGTTGCAAAAAATAAGCAGTGAATAATATAAATTTTTTCATAATTTTTTAATGAAGTGAAGGAAAATATAAAGCAAGTAAACAAGCGTAAACCAGAAAAAAAAACTTTCTAAAATTGCTAAATGTTTTCATCAAGATCAAAATTAATATACTTTTGGAATACAAGAAAACATTAGAAGAATGAAAAAATAAATAAAAATAGGTATTGAAACGAAATTAAGAAGGAAATTAATGAAATTAAGAAAAGTGGTATAAAAACTAATAATTTCTCATGTGGCCAAAGGAAAGGCGTTTCAAATTTATTTATCTAAATATTCTGTAAAATTACATTCAAGCTATTCCCAATGTCTTTCAATTAATGAAAAAAGAAATTGAATAATTAATTGGTAACAAAAATAAATTATTCATGACTTCAAAATGCTGTTACGAAAAAGGAATGAAATGTTCACTAGAATAAGTGTATCAATTTAAATAAAATTTAGGCATGCAAAAATAATTAAAATTAACTTGTTGAGACTGGATAAGAACACAAGTTGTAGGGAAATAGAAGGAATAAAAAGTTAAGCTAGAAGGTTGTTTATATGGGATATTATGGGTAAAGTTACAGTTAAAAGTGCATTAGTTAGATATCGTACTATTAAAAAAGTATAAAGTAATATACTGAAATGATTAAAAGAATTATATTATCTCAAAAATTTATAAAAATAATATGAATATTTTATTGGAATAACAAAAATTGTCGAACATTTATAAATCAAAAGAGCTTTTATTTTAAGGTGTATTTAAAAGAAATGTTGTATTCTTGAATTATGTTCTTCATAGGCTTTCAAATATCTACAATGAAGTCTTAATGTTTTCTTTAGAAAAAACTATTTTTTTCATTTTATTTTATGTTTTATGGAATAAATAAGTATCAGAATATTTTATCATTATTATTTATTTTATTTCTTTAAATAAATTTCGCTAATTTTTTTATTAAACTGGGCATTGCATTTACTTTACCATTGCCTGTTAATATTATTACTAGCTTTTACTACAGTTATATGTGACAAATTACTTAGAAATTCATGATTTCAATCCTTCATTTTATTCAAAATGTGCAAATTATCAGTTATATATTATATTTCATTAAAATGCCTTATCTATAAAGTTGTTTTTCTTTGAATATTCAATTAACTAAAAATACATTTCTTATTATTTATAGAATTGTTTTCTTTTGGACAGTGAATCAAATTCTTTTACTTTTGTAAATTATATAAGTATTATCCTTATCATCTGAGCTTAAATTTTAAAAGTCGGTTACTTTATTTTTCTTTCTTGTCATGATTCATAGAGTATTAGAATAAATCTCCATATAAAAAAGCAATAGGAAAGTGTTAAAGCTAAGCTGGAAAATGTTTCTGAGCCCAATGATAGAGTTGTGCATATGATTTAGAAAACGTTTAAAACTGTGAATGGAGTACTTTAATTCATTGATATTTTTTTGTGTTAAGATTCTATTTTTTATTGACTTATTAATCTTCACATAAATTGTGAAATATAAGTAATTACTATTTTTGATATTCAAATCATGAAATAATTCTCTCTAACTGATTTACCTATCTATGATTACATGTTTATGTAGTGTAAATCTAGTAACTTTGTGATTAAGGAAAAAATAAAAATTATTTGTTACATTGATATTAAACAGTAGAGAAGTGGTTTTAAAGTATGTGTAGACAATATGACTTAATCCATCAATACTCTCTATATTCTCTTGCATAAAACTCAAATTAAACTAATTTTATGCAGTAATTATTATATTTCCTTGTATATTTTCCTTAACTGGTGACAACTCCTTAAGGAGAATTTTTATCAATTTATGGCAGTGCTGCTTAAGAGCAGAAAACGTTTTTAAGTTGTGTATTTTTATTTAAGCAGAAAGCTTTTTTCCCCCTGTTCAGAGAACAGATTTCCGTCTTGAAAATAAATTTTAGAAGTCAATTTTTTTAATCTAAATTTTTCCTTTTAAATTAGTTATGTAGAATTCTTAAATGTTCAGAATTATTAATTCCTGAAATTAGAAATTTCTTAACCAGTGATTATTTAGAAATAGTTCTGTTTATCGAAGCGGGTGTTTAAGATCAGTGTTTAACCATTTTATTAACTAAAATTCACTAAACTGTATAGTTGAGTTATTAAGAGTTATGATGTTTGTCCATCAGTTCAGAGCTTTGATTCATCTCAAACGTGAGCCTTTATTACAAAAGTGAATGTAAATTTACAAACAAACCCAATTGTGCAACATTCAATTATTTTGTCAATAGACAACTTCGCTGAAAACCAAGATGAACTCAGCAGTTAGGTTGTTTCACTGAATTTCTAAATCTTAAAACTTTCAACAAAGTTTAAATTGAGAAGACTGAAAATACACATGCTTTGCTTTTATTTTTTATCAGTATGTGATTTTAAATCAGTATTAAACTTATAATGCTGTAATTTTAGTTTTAAAGGGTAATCTAAATATTTTTGACATTAATATGAAAAATAGTATTGGAAATAAAAACTATTTGGATAATAGTTCATATAGTTTGAGAGGTCAAAAATTTAAAATCTTGTTATTTTTAATGTTCATTTAAATTAAAGCCGAATTTTTTAAAAAAAAAAGTAATATTGACCAAATTGTAACTTGTTACTTTTAAAAGGACAGTTTTAATGACTAGTGGAGTAAAGATCATGTTTGAGTGAATAATGATATATATTCATCAATTTAAGTAATTATAGGTCTGGGTATCCCCCCCCCCAAGAAATATTAAGTGATGTAAAAAATTTCTTTCATAATTAATTATATTCTAAAAATATATTGGAAATCCAGAAAGTACTGAACTCAATTAAAAAATCAAACTCTTTATTGTGTATGTGTAATTTTTTTTATTCCTACATAGTAGTAAAATCTAACATTTTAAATATTTTTGTACTTTAATTTTTTTATGTACAAAAATATTAAAGTACAAAAATATTTAAAATGCTATTGGGGAATTCTTAATGGTGAGGCATTATAATAAAATTAATAAAAATAAAAATTAAAATATATTTTCAAAGAATTATTTTAATTTTCTTCGATTATATACCATATGTATTCTGGAAATATTTTTAATACTTTTATAAGGAAAAAAAGTTAGTAAATTTCTATATTATTGCAAGTGATTAAAAATATATTAATATTTTATGAAATATGATTCATACAAAATAAGTATTTTTTTAAGAAAGTTGTAATATTCATGCTAAAAAAAGAATTATATATTAAATGGAAATATATAATGTCAAATATATATATATATAATATTTTACTTTTAATAACCTTTTTTTAATTTGAATAACTAAAAAAAAATTTCAATAAATCTGAATTAACCATAAATTTTATGTAATATGTTATGAAATTAAATTTATTATTTCTATAAGTATGATTTTGATTTTAATACTGCAACAAAATTATCAGTTCTGCTAGATATGTATGTTAAATATTTCTTTTTTGTTGTATTTAGCAATTCTTTGTATTCCCCACTTTATTGTGTACATTTTATAATTAAATATATATACATCTCATTTTTTCATGTAACAGTATATTCCATAACAGTGTCATGTATATCTGTATATGTTCTGTATATTTATGAGTTAAAGTCTTATATTGTTTAACTTTAAACTTCTATATTTTTATGGGGTGGAGAATATGTGGATTTTTTTATAACTGTTATATAAATTCTATTACATAATGTTATCTTTAAAACTCGCTTTTGTAAAAAATTTTATTAAAATCACTTGAAAAAAATTGCCTATTATTCTTTCTCACTAAAACAAAATCATGCATAAAAAAGTAATTTTATTCACATTGCATTTTTCTGTACAGTATTGAGAATTGTTCTACTTTTCATTTTCTACCAAACCTAAAAGTTCCACCGAAACCATATTGGGGTTTAGATTTGAAAGTATGACCATCAACTCGTGCAAATCCTTGTCCATAACTAACGCCCAAATCGAGGCTTTTGTCTTTGTTCTTACTCTCCCATACTTTAGTCCCTATGCCAGCATTGAAACCGGCATTGAAGTTTTTCCTGTTATTTCCTCCACCAGAAGCTTGCAAACTAAATTGAGGCTAAGTATAAAGATACATCAATTTCAAATTATGTGTTGATCTATTCCTGTTTTTAATTATGGTTAAAAAAAATATTCCATTTCCAGTTTTACATCTCTGACAACTAAAACTATTATTAATTTGTTTTCAAATTCATGTATAGATAATGCATATATTTTGATAATAGATTCTCCAATCACTTTGTAATGTCTTAAATATAATTGAATTCATGCAAATAATGAGAAATTATACAAAAATATAATAAAACTTAAATTTTTACAAATTCTTAATTTAAATAAAGATATTTTAATATCTTCTGAAGTAAGGGGAAATAATAAGAATAAAAATGCTTACAAAATAAATGCTCTTAAATGAATAAAAATTATACTATGGATTGTAAACAAGAATACAACTAACAAAAAATAAACACACAGAATGCAATTAAATGTATATCAGAATCTTGGACTCTGCCCAGTATAAAACATGATTTTGATTATGTTTGTGCTTAAGTGAAACCTTAATACCGATTGGAACTTACTGTGAAGTTGCTTAGGTTGCGACACTGACCGTTAAGCACTCTGCTTGCTTCAAGAGTGAAGTTAAGTGAATCCTTTTTTTTCCTTTAAAAATTATTTGAGTGCTGTTCTTTGTCAGAGAGAAAGAACAGCACCTGAATAATTTTAAAAGAGCTTTTTTTTTTTTTTTTTTTTTTCTTTTTTTTTACTATAAAATGAAAATTTTCATTTTTAGAATAAATCTTTGAAGATTGTTTTGTTTTATTTTTGACTTCAGTTATTTATTATGATAAACTCATAAAACTTTATATATTTTTTTAGATATGAAATAATTTTACTAATAAACGTATTTTCCTCTTGTTATGAAAGTTGGACTTTTATCGACTTATTTTATTGGATTACAATACAGTGATTTAAAAAATTGAATAGTTTATTGAAACATTTAAAATATTTGTAACTGACAATACTTTTTTTTTTTTATTGAATGCATTTTACAGCTTTTCTGTCATTTGATCTTCAGCCTTTTACTACATTTTCTAGTTCGTGTTTTTCAAGAAAAAAAAAATTCCAGGAATACTTTTCACATAGTGTGTTTCAATATTTAATTTTAGACTTAAATAATATTACATTACGTAATATACGAATGCAAACAGTGTATATGCATCGTTAAGATTTAATTGGTTTGTTGACCCTTACAGTGCCCATTCATTTCTATAAGTGGTGCTTTTGCTGTAAAATTTGAGCAGCCTGATTACATAAAGAATGTTAATCAAAATTTTCTTTTAAACTAAATTTTTTAATTTGTACATTCGGTAAATAAGTATGTTTTTGAAAAATAAGCATTTTCATTATTTTTGAAAGACTTCAACTGTTTTTGCAGAACTGTGTATTGCGCCATGAATTGGGGTATCTTGGGCTGTATGTTAACATTAAATCGAGTGAGGCTTTAAAGACCTTTAAAAATTGTCGAGTGACGAAAATTCTGATGTAAGTTTCATTCTCTATTTTGTTTAATCATCACGACGAATTCACGGGATAAACCAAATAAAGATTTTGTTTCTAAAAATGTGTAGGATTTAATTTTATGAATGAAAGATAAATCAGCTTACCTCTCCAATTTTCGGTTCTGGTTTCTTATCACAGTGAGCTAAAAAATAAATAGAACTAAAGTTATGATTTTTTTTATTTATACTATATGAATAAATATTTGACAATGAAATATGCTGACAATTATCTGGTACTTGTTAAGTGATTTTTCCATAACATACAATTAAATGCTGGACATTTACTGAAATATGTATTTAGAGAGATTTAAGAAAAACATACAAATTGTTTCTCCTGTTTTAAGTATTACTGATTAAAAATAATAATGGCAATAGCAAGTTTTCGATGAACTTAACAAGGTAACGTTATTAGGCAAATTGTTGATGTTCAATTAGAATTTTGTCTTACTGGCGATAATGATTTGAGAAATGAAAGGGTCAATGGAAACTTTTGTTTATTAAAAAATTTTTTTTCAAATAATTTATTGTCTTTTTATATTTCCGTCTAATCTTTAATCATAAGATCTGATGTGATCATAATATCTTGAATGGATCATCAATGGTGTTATCGATTGCACTATTGATTGGTGAATATATAGCATGAAGGCCTTACCATATTTTTTAGACTTAATTGCCAGTGGCAAAAACTTTGATTTGTTCCCACACAACTTAGACTCTTTTAACATTATGAATTATGATATTTAAATAGTTGTTGATCGAAACTCTTCTATTATAGTATATAAGTTATCCAATATAATAAGTAGATTCATTTGCAATTTTATTTTTCTTTCCTTTAAAAATATTTAGTTGGTTTTGAAAATATGAATTTTATATTTGCATTTTTTATCTATGAAATATTTTTGAAATTTTGATAATTTATGAAATACAATATAAAATTTAAATATCGTTGAGAAACTATCTATATATTAAGGACACTACGAATAAGAAAATCTTCTGCATTTATTTCCTTTAAAATATAAAGAAAAAAAAGGGTGTAATATATTGCTGTTTTTAAGAAAAAAATTACTCATTACTGATGAAATTTTCCTGTGATCTGTTTATAGACACCTTACATACCTTATTCATTCCTTGTATCATTTTTTCAACGAAATAAAAGAAAATATATGAATTTTTGGTGATAATTTTTATCAACGCATAATATTCTATTACACGACATTATTATTACATACATTATATCACATTACATTTAACGTAAAGTAATTACAGGAGAAAATTTATCGTCGTTTCCGAGTTTAAAAGTTAAATTTATTGAGTAGTGCGCTGTTTATGTGCATCAGGAATACACATTCTACTTTGAGTGGAAAAGTAACTCGCTAATATTCTAATTCAAAAAAAGCTGACATTTTATTACCTGATAAAGAAACTATAGCAATTCAATAAATGCGACAAGGCTGATTTGGATTATTTATATTTTCTACTTATAAAAGCAAAATTTGCTAAATGTTCTTAATTTGAATTAGTAATCATAAAAGAATTGCGCGTATTTCTAGAGTTTCATATGATGTAGTTAGCTGTAATTATTTTTTTTAACAAAAAAGAAAATTTTATTTTTATGCGTTCTTTTTTTTTACTGAAATGTTACATATAAGATGCAAGTCATGATTGCACGACAATAGCTCCCGTAATGTAGAGCAACATTATCTTCCGGAATATGTTTATGTTAAAACATAGATCTAATTTTAATTAAAATAATTTTTTAAAAAATATAATTGAATAATATTATTAAATAAAATAATTGTACTCACCCAAGCTGACAAGGAATGAAATAGTGAAGAACAGGAAGACTGTGCAATTGTCCATTTTGCTTGTTCTTGCAGAGAACTTAGAATCACTCGCGAATACAGTGACGACCTTTTTATATTCGAATTTGCGCCTTTGTTTGAAGAAATTTAATAACCTTTGTTCTCTGGAATCAAATTCATAACTTCCCCGAAAATTGGAAAGTGTTTCCATCGGGTATTTCCCTTCTGTGCTAAAAGTGAAAGCCCGCTCGTAATCGCTTTTTTCGTTCCGCATAAAATGCGGGAAGTTTGATGTTCGTCTGATCGTTTCTTTGAAATTTTTCATTACTCGTTTGAAATATATTTTGGATAAGTACATTGTTATTTATAACGTTTTTTTTCGTGGGCGAGAATTTGTATTTTATTTAGTTTTTTTAAATGTTTATAACGTTGCATGATAGTCTGAGTTTTCCTAGTATCACTGTCTAATTTATTTCGAATAGTAAATGCTTATGTGAATTCAAGAAAGATGTCAGTGTCATCTCTCTTTTTTGGAATCTTTGCGAAACATTTTAGAATAGAGTTGGAAAGGAAAAATTTTCTTCTAATTTACTGGAGATAAGATCTTTAAAATAAATCTCGAAATATATACAACGGAGAAGTTTATTAAAAGGATTGCACTTAGTTGATAAGTTTGTTTATAGTTATTGCTAAGTAGTTAAAACTTTTGCCAAACCTGGGAGTCTTACTATTTTTATTTTTCTTCTGTTATGTTCTAGACATTATGCTGTTAGGTTTAAATTCGATTCTCCAAGTCTCGCGAGAAAACAAACCTTACAGGAAGGTTATTTTTGGCAGAAAAATGCAGTTTCACAGAGATGAATAAAAGCATAAAATTTCTATAGATTTATGCTTTAGAACAGAAATTGTAATAATCCATTCTGAAATTATATTTTTTGAAATAACTTTTCTCGTCCTAAAATTCTGCCAACAAATTTATTTTTATTGTACATACTTATCATGATTTAATAACATTTAGCAAAATATAATTAAGGAATTGATAAAATAAAAAGTTCAACTCAGAGTTCTAAAAATGAAAATTCAAACGATAAACATGTAGAAATTTATCATTTGAAGGAATATTAATGTAAGAAATCAAAAATTATTTGAAAGGATTTTTTTTAATTAATTTTTTGCTCTGTTATTAGAAAAATTAGATAAGGAAATAATGAAAATATCTCATTTGAAAAAAATAAATAAACAGTTCTTTAAAATAAAATTTTTTAAATCAACTGCAATATAAATTAAAATTTTTTAAACAGCTTAGATTGAATCCACGTATCTTTTACTTATAAACAAAGAATACTTCCACTATATCCTATTCGGTTCCCACTACACTCTTCAAATTGAAATCAAAATTAAATATTCACCTTGATTTAATTAGTTTGGAATACATTCACCAAACTATGCGCAGTAAAATATCCAGCCTTCTTAAAAAGTTTTTTTTTTTTTTTTTTCATAAAAGCATTTTTTACTTTGATTCATTAAAATTACAAATAGGGTTCGATCCTATTACCCATAGTCTTATGAAATCTATTTTAACATATAAACCATTCTGATTATATGTACCATCTTCATTTTTTCATCTGCTATATTCGAAGGAAAAAAATTCTAAGATAGAATCATTTTATAAGTTTTAGTTTCATATATCTGATACGTTTTGCAGTGAAACTCTTTGATGGATAATTTAGTGTATAAATTAAGGATATAATAATTGCATTTTGCGTAGAATGAATTGTAATTTTTATTCAATCAACTGCTAGGAATTTTAACTTAGTGTTCTATATTATTGTACATTTGCTTGTTTTATTTTTTTCAATTTCATTTAAACTATATTTTCCTATTCCTTATATTGGTTATAGATCTTAATATTTTTCATTTTTTTTAATATATATATATATATCGATCATGTTTATGCTTTGAATTTTCTGTTTGGTTGTGCTATTTCCTCTTATTCATTAGAGTTTGATTGTTTTGATGTTTTTTTTTTTTTTTCCCTTAAAAATGCTTATTTAGTTTCATTTTTAATATTAATCGGTGCTAATTTATTTATATAACAACTTTTTTTTAAAAAAATACTTATTACATACAATTTAGCCATCTTTGGTACAAATGAAATCATGCGCTTAAATCATGTATTACACAGGCTGAAAAAATTGTTAATTTCTAGTAGACACATTGAGCATGTTTCATAACATTACATGTTAAGTAAATTATAATCCTTTCCTAAAATTACCATATCACAGAACATTTGTTCACATAAACCGAGAACTTCTGTGGACATATACTGAAAACGCACAATTCTGTCGTATGATTAATTGTATTCACTTGATTATAAAATATTAAAAAAATTGAATTTATTTATAATTTTTAAAGGCTTTAAACTTATATAATATTATTTCAGCGCTCTTAATTATAAACATACAAATCTATTAAATTTCAACCAGATTTGTTAAGAAACGTTAATTTGTATTTGATATACAAAGAAGTACTTGGCTTCATATATATAGACGTAGCATTAAATATTGTTTCGAAACTAAAAACATGTTACTTCTATACAAAATCAAGAATATTCAAATTTGATTTTGAAATGGAAACAGTTTTAAAGGTCCTAAATATTTTGAAAGGATTTTTAAAACTGTTAAGAAATATGTAAAGATACTATGAAAATAAATTTGGATATTTCTTCTCCAAGGAAATACTTTTGGGTTTCAGAAGTATAATCAAATATCAGAATAAATAAATAAAATGATGCATTCCTATCAATTTACTTCAATACTTTCATCTTATTAAGCAAACCCAAAGTATTTAATTGCCTGAAACATGAAATTTTCTAATGATGTTTATAGAAAAACGTCTTCATTTTGAAAAGTATTTGTGCACTTCAAATTCAACTATATTTAAATGAACTGAGAAAATGTGCACTTTCCTATTCAAAAGCAAATAGTTACAACATCATTCTATTTTACCACTCTAATAAAATTTCTTCCTTCATCCGAGTTTTGCTATAGCAAATATTAAATTGTTGTTTCTGTATTTGCGTGAGCATACATAAAGCTATAGGGAGCTGATATCTGAGATTTTATAAAGACGTTCAAAATTTCAAACTTTTTATCGTAATTGCATATTTTCAGATATCACGTCTGAGGATAAATCAGAAAAGGGAATAATTATTATTAAAAGTTTACTTATATAAAATTCCAAAAGTAATAAATAATAGAATTTGAATTTTTTACTTTTCTTAATATTTTCAATAGCCAATTTTTTTAAAATATCTGAATTTCTTTCCAGAATATATACCTTAATATGCAGAGTGGGTCAAATGTTTTTGCCCACTGTTATTATTAATTTAAAAAACAAATTTAAATGGAATCTTCTCTAGATTTAAAGAAGCGCCATATTATTTACCCACCATTATTCTATGTCAGGCATGTTAAACTTACATGATACTATGGCCCACAAGATCCATTTTTTACTAAATTAGGGGCCGCATATATTTAAAGTTTAAAAATTAATAAAGTATAATATAAATTCGTAAACGATGTTTATTTATTTGCTGTTTCAAAACAAGTATGGTTATAGGATTTAAAAATTATCTAGTATTTTTCATATAGTTAAAATCGAAATTCTCATATTATTAATTTCAAATTTCTTGTTTTGATAAATTTTAAATTTCGCTATCCTGACAGTATTTACGAACCAAATTCACTTATTGAGTTATTCATAAAAATAAAATTCTCATAATGAATTATGTACTGTTTTATTTGAAGGTATTACATTTGTAAAATGTCTCACATGTATAGTTTCAATTATTTAATATGATAAAAATTTGATTTATACTGAATGAATAAAAAAATCTTTGACATTTTTAAATTTGTCAAATGTAAACCCTGTGTCTTAATATAATTTGTTTTTTATTAATTTGTTTCACTTAAAAATTTATTTGTAAATAAAATGTTTTAATAAATAAAAAATTTATTAAATAATTTATTTTATTTCAGTTAAAAATAAACCTAGTTTGAATTTAAAAATTCATTCTAATTTAAGACTTAAAAAATAAAAACCCATATTAAATAGTAAAAATTAAAAATGTTAGATATATTGAATTTTTTTTTAATTATATAGTAAATTTGTAGTAAATTTTTGTAGTAAATTTTTAATTATATAGTAAATTTTAATTATTAGTAAATTATAAAATAAAAAGTACTATAAAATACTTTTATAGTAAATTTGAGTTTTATTTAATCAAAATATTTTCTTGTACTGTTATGGTTACTAATGGTATTTTAAATGTTCAATCCTAAGTACTTAGTTTTTTGCAGATTATTAATATTAAGGAACTTATAGGAAAGTAGAAATATCCCTGCCTTGAAAGAAAATTCGAAATTCTTTGGTTTAGCAACTTTTATCAATGAATGAAATGAATAAATAACTGAAGATTTGCATGAATACCGAGTTAATTTTATACTATTGAATATAACCATTTATGGAAATAAAAATATAAATGCTAAAAAAACTATTATAATTCATTTACAAGTAGATTATTATTTTCGTTAGTTTAAAAAGTAAAAAAAAGGCACATTTTTAATTCACAATATTGGGAGAAACTAACACTAGAACTTGACAAATTCCTGGCAGCTAAACTTAGTTTCAGTAAAAGCTAACAACCTAATTTTCTGTTTTTTTTTTTTTTTTTTTTTTTTTTTTTTGTTTCCCAAAGCTGAAATGTGAGAAAAATTATTTCTTACACTATTTATCCAAAGTTGTGTATTTGTTGGTTTTCTTTCTTTTTTTTTCCCCCTCCCCCAATTAAATTGGAAAATACTGTTTATTTTCGTTATTTACCTGAATGCATAGTTATTTTCCTTTATTAGTTTACACAAATTGGATCAAACGAATAGATAGAAAAATATTTTAAGACCTTATTGCTTCGATTTATTATGGATAGACCTTATTGTTTCTTATATGATGTCTTTTTCATATTAATGGCGGGAGGGGAATATATGTGCGTAAGCTTGTTTATTTTGTATCTTAACAATTTTAGTTAATGTGACAACTTTTTAATGACAGATTATTTAATTATGCGCTTAAGATTTACTTAATATATTAAATGTTTAATAATTTCATTATCAATCTAATATTTTATGTTTACTAATCATATTTTCAGTTATTAATGTTTTATTTTGCTTGTTTTTCAGTTTTGAAAAAATTATGAATCTTAACACTTTTTTGCTGCAGAATGCTAATAAATCAAAGATTTCAAATATAAAATAAATGAAGCTCACATTGGAAAATGTTAAGTTATATCCCTTTTTTTTTTTAATTTTTATGTAGTATAATAAGTAAATTAATTAATGAACTATTTTCCACCAAAATAAGATTTCATTCTTTAATTATTCATGCTTATTAGAATTCTCGTAATCAGACAGTTGGAATAGAAACTTTTACTAGTATAATACAAAATATGCATGCTGTATAATTAATGATTTTTAATTAGGCAAATGGATTATGAGGAGAAACAAATTTTTTCAGCGCTAACTCATCCATATCTATTTCACTAATGGCGTGAATTTAACTTAGAAAATAAAGCATTTTGTGTCTCACCGATGAGCACAATGCCTGTCTGCTGTTCTTGATTGAAAGTCTGACTTTTTTTCTCATTCAAGCGTCATCGTGTTCTTAATAGTAGTTTCATAATATATAAATTAAAGTAATTCAGCTGAAACACTGTGGGAATCATTCAAATTATGTCGCCAAATTCCTCTATCAATAAAAAAGCTTTTATGGATAGAACATCTGTTGTACCACATAAAATTTTTCCCTTTATTGAATTTAAAGAATTGTTTACAAATTTTTTTCATTTTTAAAACATTAAAAGTTACTTTAACAAGCTGTTTTGAATTTTAAATTGAAACTGAATTTGAGCAACATATATTGAATGCATCACGAACTCAATTTATCTTCAGTAATTTTTATGAAATGTATTTCGTTTAGCAAAACGATCCATAATTATCTTTTCATCGTTGGCTTTAAAAGTAAATAATTTAGCTATCCTGTGATAATAAATTCAAAAGAAATCTACTTAATATTATATGTAGTTTGAATTATCTCAAATTAGTTAAATGATAATATATATATATATTTTTTAAAAAATTTAATGTTATATTCTATTGATTTACCATAAATTTAGTTGATTATATATATATATATATATATATATATATATATATATATAATTGTCGCATATCTCACTGTGTTGTAATCTGTTATATTAAAATTATATACAAAAAATTTATACATAATTTAAATATTCATTACTTATTGAATGTACTTTCAAACCACACTATAAATACCAAAATCACATCAATAGAATGACAAAATTTCTAATTTAAAATGTATCGAAATATGCTGTGACATTTTAATAAATTGATGATGAAAGAGAATTAAAGGTTATTTTACAATGTTAACCTAAAATATGTAATATGTCTTACGCAAGTATAATTTTTTACTTTTTGTAGGTGTAAAATTATATAGAAGAATAAAGCACATTTTCCCCTGTACCTATGTATTTTGATACTTATGACGCGACAAGAAAATATAGAGTAAAAAAAATTCCACTTTTTTTTGCATTGAATTTTAAAAATTAATTTCTAAATTAAACAGAAAAATGGTTTGTGTATGTAATACTAATTGCAAGAAATTACTCAAATATCTTCATTTGAGTTATCAACTGTTCAATAAATTTTAAATCAGAAAAAAATTTTAGATTGAGATAAAAAAAAAGTAACTAGCAGAGCGTGGTTTCGATCCACGGACCTCTGGGTTATGGGCCCAGCACGCTTCCACTGCGCCACTCTGCTTCGAGAATCTGAGCACTAAATATGTTACTGTATCAAAACAATCTGTTCAAAAATATACTTTTTTTATTTGTGGTGTCATTTAGACTTTTAATGCTGAACTGCTTTATCCACACAGAAAGCAAATTATTGTATAGTATATTACTTTTTCTTTCACTCCTTAAAATAATCAATTTTAATTTAATTTCTTTGAATAAATGCTGCCACTCATTTCTTAATGCACATTAAATCTTAGGTTATGAATCATTATGTCTAACAATAATAATCGTAATTAAATACAATTAATTTAATTAAAAATATGTAAGCGCTTCGTCATTCATAAGAAATTTTTAATATTATTTTCCTAAAATGTATACGCATTAATATATATTTTTAATATAAAGTGAAAAACTCAAAACTTTAAAAAAATTTTGCATTAGAAGTATTGAAATCAGTCATCTATCTAATTAAAAGTCAAGTTGTGAAAAATAAAATTTTATGCAACTGAAGAACTAGAAATAAAATTTAAGTCTTTTTAATTAGAAATGTGAACAATCAAAGTTTATAAAAAAAAAAGTTAGTTCAAGATATATCATGTTTTTTAAAAGAGTCGTGCATCAATAAAAAGCTTTTATATTAGTTACTTTTTCAGTTTTGTTAGATTAAAAAATTTTAATTGAAAATGAAATTAAAATTCGTCATTTTTTGGCAGAAATAGGTCAAAAGCTTTTTAATTTGATTTTTTTATCAAATAAAATTCTCACTTTAATTAGCAGATTATTATTATGTTATTATAGATAATAATTAGCCAAAAATTTTAGCTCAGGTAAAAGTAAAGTATACCTTTCTTTATTATAATGTAGATTTTATCAATTATTTAATATGTTAATTATTTTTTTATTATAAATTAAAATCAGACATTCTGAGTTTATTAATTTATGAATTTTTGAGCTTTATTGGATCTTTATGGTAAAAAATTGTTCGTACTTTCATTTTTCCAAAATTATTTAATAATATTAACAGGAATTATTTATTGCAATACTTTTTCATCAACTTAATTATATTTTCAGTAACAAAGAAATAAGTTTCTTGTTTACAAAATCATTTTCTTAAAAAATATAATTATTCAAACACAAAAACATGTTTATACTTTTCAAGTTTCGTAATTATTTTCGTAAAAAATAATTTTAAAAAAATTAATAGGATTCTGAAAATATATTCAATATTTGTAATTTTTGTTTACTTAAAAGAAAATTGTATAAAAAAATTACATTTTATATAATAACATAATATATATATATAGATATATTTATATATATAATTTTTGTTTCAGTTTATAATCTTAATAATAAATAATTGTACTTATAAATTTTATTTTGACCGCTAGATGGTAGCACTAATTACCATGTTTTAAGAAGTACAAAAGTTTTCACATGTTTATTTCTATTCTTCAATATTTTTATTTTAAATTATGATAGATTAAGAGCTTTTTATTTACATAAAAATTTACAAATTAATTGGCGATTTGTTTGACTATTGGCTTATGAAAACTTTTTAATACCTCAATGATTAAAAAATAGATTTCCATCATAATAATTGTCATCTGAATAATACGAATGAAATTTTTAAATTTTTTTCACTCTTAGTGGAATCAGGTTTTTATGCATTTTTGATTACAGAAACAAAAGCAATAATTGCAATAAAAAGAGTTGATTGAAAATTAAAATATAATGAAACATTTATAATTTCTGCGACGATGTAAAATTTTGGATTAAATTTCTAACCCTAGAGCTTCATGATAAATTATGCTTCTTTTTGTTTTTGCAGTTATGAAATAACTTTCTTATTTTAATACAAAAGTTTTCCAAAAGAACGAGGAAATGATGACACATTTTTGTAATTAGATTATGAGAAAACATGCCTTCCCAATTTACTTATAGAACACCTCTTTTATACTTTAAATTATTGATATTTTATATATCAAAATGATAAAATTTTAAAATGATTTAGTTTTCTATCTTGAACATAGAATATATTTTCTTTTTAAAGAAAACTTGTAATATGTTTTGCATCACAGTTTGTGCTTCTGTAATTTCAGATGTTAGCTATTTCATTTTGTAAACCAATTATAAATGAGTATCTAAATTATTTAAATTATTATTTATTTGAGGAAATTAATTATGAGTTGAAATTTCATCCAATATTCCTAACCACTCTTGAATTTTCTCTCTTATAGTTTATACGCCCAATACAATTTTCTGAGTCATTTTAGCGTTGTGTTTCCTATTTCAAGACATTGTATTTATAAAAAAAAATCTAATATTTAATTAGACTAATTAATTGATTACCCTGTCTCAGGAATGGTTTCTCAGACGACTATAACGCACGATTCCCATAGATTGTTTCCGAGTTCCACTATCAAATGCGCTTGTGTTCTGCTCTAGTTTACAAGAACTTTTGTCAAAACGGAGAGGAGCATAGCCCCTCGATGGAATATACATAGATCAGTGTTTTGATACAGCTGTCCAGTGAATGTATGAACTGTTATGCTGCTCGGAGGGAATTAACTAAATCTACTGACCACGGTGACCACCACACTACCCGTTACCAGTGAAAAGCTGGAGATGTTAATCACCAAGGACTTTACTTGTAACAACAGATTCAGTATCTGTCATTTCAATGGCAACCATTAATGGGCGGACTCAGACTCACCTTTCAATAGCAGTAGGTTTACTAATCAGCTCGGGGTGGGTGCTAGAGGTTTTTTTATGTTTCTCTCTACTGCACGTGAATACGACCCACTATTCATGAAAAGTCTTCTCGGAACAACGGTTTTGGCCGCCGTTAGCCCCCCCCCCCCCCCATTCGAGGGTATCAAAAACTTTTTCCATATGTATGAAAAATAGCCATAGATTAAATTAGATTGCACCAATATGTTTCTGGTTGCCTATTTCTGAAGCCACTATTACAGTATTTATTTTAAACTTTTAACGTGCATATGCTATTTCGAAACCACTATCTTCCTTAAAAGAGGTCAACCTTTCCCTCTAAAATAACTGATATAACAATAAAGAAATCAAGCCTTTTTATAATATGTAACCCCTTTAATTACGAAACCAAATATTAAACCTTGATTCTAAGAAAAAATATATATATTAGGAATTATAAGGAAAATATAGAAATGATTATTATATATACTGACCATATTATACCAATAAATATTGCTCATGTTAATACTTAACATCGTTTCAGTCACAACAGGATATTCCTGTTATTATCTATAAATGTACTCAAAATATCTCCTTTCATCTTTTACGATAAGAGTCACAGCAAGTGTTGTTATCTCTTACCCCCTCCCCTCGGTCTCTCAGAGTTCATGTATTTGACTATAAACAGTTCCGATATTACTCCACGGGAGATAACACTTGAGAATGAAAAATTTATAGCATTTTGGAAACGTAGCTTCGATAAGACGGCTCTTTCCTCGCTTCCTACACAATAAAAAAGATTAGTATTTACCTTTTTTTATACGAAGTGAGGAAAGGTTCAAGTGGATAGCATCATACAATGTTGCTAAACCTGGTGGAAAAATTATTTCGAGGATGGAGATTCCTGAAATGGAAACAAATTATTTTAATGGGTGTCGCGTGAATATAAGTTAGATTAGTTTGCAGAGATATACGTTTCCGGCTGGCAACCGTTGAACACCCTCAACAACCTCGTTATTTTCTATCGCGACTCTGTGACAAAGTCGACACCTGAGATGACACAATTTTCTCCGAACTTTCACACTCTAAGCCCACCATGGGGTAGTGGCAGGATAGCATTCTTTGGGACAGGTCCTTGGTTCGATCCCAACCATTATTGAACAACAATAGTTGCGTTTCTGCATAAGCGTCTATTAGGGTTGGTGCTTGGCATTGTTCCGTGATTTCTTCCCCTTCCTATGATAGAATACGATCCATTCTCTATGAAAAGTCTTCCTGGCAGGCAGTTTGCACAGTAAATATTCAATTTCCCCTTTATGGGATTTAATTTCCTCCTTTTCAAAAAAAAAATAATAATAATAATCCGTTTTGTAGACAATTTGCGTAGATTTTTCAAGGAATAAATACAAACAAAAGTACATATGTCAATTTGAATTATTTTTCCAAGCATTAAAAATAAAACATATTTGAAATCAACAATACTTAAAAACAGGTAAAGCTAGTTTCAGAAGCCTAAATAATAATTTAGTTATTCATGATAAGCCTAACGTCTCCAACACCAAAAAACTTATACATAAGATTGTTTAAGAAGGCTAACTAATAATTTAACTATGAGACTGAGGTCTCCAATATCACAATAATCCTTTAAAATATGCCTCAAGAAGCCAAAACAGAAATTATTGTTATAGAGTTATGTACTCTCGGTACACACACGCAAACATAGTAAGCTCTCGCCAGATTCTACGTTATACTTTTTCTTCCGTAGCGTGGAACGAAGAGTGGCCGGATGTTATCCCAAGGTGCTTTCGATTTTCACACTGATGTGTCAAGAATTTCGTACCATATCAACGGAGTAATAACAAAACAAATAAATGTTGAATATGCATTGTTGCAACTACAAGTAGCGGCCTTCAATCGGACCAAGTATTGAACCCGTTATTTGCACAAGACGGCATGTTATCTGAATAATTCTACTCTAGCCAGGTAATTTGTCATTTTAAGCGTGGATATTTGTAATGGTTTGGAATTCAATTAAAATGATAATTCTCAATCCAACGAGTATAGGACCCAAGAGTTACAAAGAAATCAATCAAGTATACTGAGATAGCTATAAAATAATAGGATGATTAGTGACTAGTATTTCAGTAGTATTTTTTATAATTTCGTAAATATCATAAGAAAATATTTTTCACACTATAAATACTTTTATTAATAATTGAAATATGAATAATTGAAAGTAACACAGTGAGAAAAAAAATACCTATTTGCTTCATTCATGAGAAAAGTTTAGATGTCGTTAGTTGTGGGATGTTATAAAGTACTTTTTTTTTTTTTTTTTTAGCTAGGTTATTATCATTTTAGATAAATTCCCTTGATCTAAAGCGATAATAACTAAGTAGTTGTATGACTTAGAGAAGCATAATATCTGGGGAGAGGAATAGGTTGCTTTCGTATTCAGAAAGTATCGAGTTCAATAGCTGACACTGCCGACTACCATTTTGTTGTAGGTAGTCGGCAAAATTGTTGTTGAAGGTAGTTTTGTTATATACGGTTGAAATTTGGAAATGAAGATGCCAAGAGTTCAAATATGAATTTCGTCACTTGACCATAGTTCAAAATAACGAAACTTTAGCAGTGTTTAATACACTATTTCTCAAACACTATACCGCGGCACTTTTTGAATTCTTAAAAGTGTGCCGCCAAATCTTAGAAATGTACATAGTAAAAATTATAATGCTTTTTTATTAGAGTAATATTTGTTAAAATCGAAACAAAGTTCATTGTAAAAAAATTTTGTTTCTATAAATTAGTGCCATATATTTTTTTACTGTTAAAAACTGTTTTTATCTTTGTTGATTGTGTTTTCATAAAGTGAAATATTTGCCTTACGTGAAGAAATTTCAAGTGTTCCATGTATACAATTTTCTACATCTTATTTGTGTGAATTCAGGGGTTTTCAGTATTAACCAACATACAAACGAAAAAAGATCGAGACTGTTAAGTGTAGAAGACGATATGAGAGTAGCATTGTCATTTATACGATCAAATATAAATGAAATTATCATAAAACATCAAGTTCAAATTTCTCATTAGAAGTATCATTGTAATGATCCCTTAATAAACGTACTGTTGTTTTTCTAGTACACTTATTATATTATTTTATTTTAACTTCATAATTATAATCATAATTTTTTTTTACGCTGTGTAACAAACTTTTTTCTTTATGTGCCACCAATGTTTGAAATCCTTAAAAATGTGCCCCGACAAAAAGGGGTGAGAATCTCTGGTTAAATGTGGCCCCGACTAGTAAATGTGGCCCCTATCAATAAAAAGTCCTCCTGGATGATAATAACAAGCCATAAATGTAATCTTACAATCGCCTTTGTCAATTAGGTAATCTTTAGTTAAATAATCAAATAATTTTCGAAATAAATGGTTTTGTTATAAATGTTTTCTTACAATTTTAAACATGTATTATTTCAGAATTTAAGAGATATTTCTTTTACATATTCTAAATTAAACATTATTGAAATGTAGTAAAATTTTCAAATTTATTTTGATGATTCTGATTTTTTTTCTAATAGTAATTTTTTTTTATTTGCTCCGGAGTATTTTATGTGTTATATCCGGTGTATTATTTGCGTTTGCACAAAAATTATTCTAAAAGCACTGAGGTGCTGATTGTATAAAATATATCGATACAAAAAGTAATCAAAACTCAAAAATAGAGTTCTCTCCACAAAAAACATTACATTCCATGTTTAAAAATATGGGACATAAATGTATAATAAATGTTCGAAATGTTATTTTCTGGCAGACAAAACTTAACATGTTTGCGCATATTTTGCGAACTTATCAAGATACACGATAAGCTTTGTTAACTGTTTCGTAATTCTGATATTCCTGACAGTTATTCCTTCAAGATCAAGCTTTATTAAAAAATGAAAAGATTGATCAACACTAAAAAATTGTAAAATAAAACGTTAGATGTTTTTGAGAGTGTAATGATTTTTCTTAGAAATAAATTGGGATATGTCATAACGCGAATGTGTATTTGGTGATTACAGGTAACCACTTTATTGAAAATATGATTCATCAGAAAAAAAGGCTTATTTCGAATTTTTTACGAGTCAATCTCAACAACTGTCAATTATAAAAATATGTTCTTCAGAATAAACATCAAGGAAATGATTCTTTAAATACAAGTCAAGAACACTTCAACAGATAAAACAATTTTTTTATTTTATAATTTTATGGCATTTACACACGATAAATTTAACCAAATTAATAAAAAAAATTTAAACAAACGATAAATTAAAAAAAAATTAAAGAAAAAGACGTTGAAATAGAACATAACTTTTAAGATAGCTTACATAAGTGCTGCTTTTGTTTTGATTCATTCAGTCAAAAATTCTACTAATATTATGTAAATTTGCTTATCAAATTTTATGTTCAAAGTATTATATTTTTTCATTTTATTTATTTATTTATTTTTTTGGACATTTAATTTTTACATAAAAATGAATATTAAAATAAATAATATCTATGCTAATTTTCATAAGTGTTTTCTTTCATTTTCAATGTTTTATTAAAAAAAAAAGCAAGTTTACTTAAATTTTTGATTTCTCGCCTACTTAGAAACTGGCTATTTCATGTACGAAGATTTTTGATTATACACATTAAACAATATTTCTGCAACCAAACAATCTTCAAAAACGAAAATGAACGATAAAATATTATCTGCGTTGTTTTTCATTTCGTGTTTGAAAGCGAAATCTCCCTTGTTTATATTTCCATCATGTAAAATAACTTGTTAAAATTGAATTCGCTGAATTGTGAAGTCATAATTAAAATATTGTTTGAGCTTTGAATTTAGAACTACTACAAATATACAGGACTGAAGAGGGGATTAAACGTGTAAACTCTTGAACAAAGGGGAGAAAAAGTAAAAATAAGGAGGGCTGATTATTAAGCTACCATCTGAGTCTTTACTTTTCACAAGAAATCACTGAATACACGTTAAATGTTGAATTGATTACATGACACATTTAAATTAAATTATACTGATATATCTTCGGCTTACTGTTTCAGTTAAACAAAACCAAAAATCTTGTAATTTTGAGCCATGGTAGAACCGCGGTCATAACGAAGTCAACAACCGAGATGGCATTTTCTCCACCTTAAAACGCAACACTAAGCTAAGGAACACATTGGAGCTAACAGAATTTTTAACACGTGTGCTTCATAATACGAGAGTGTTCGAATTCGAAACCTTCCAGATACGATATCTTCTACCACCAAACTATTCGATTTCTAGAGAAAATTTAAAAATAAAGTATGAGACACTTCAATTTAAAAACTTCTAGAATGCAATTGTTTCATTAAAAATTTTTATATACTTTTAAAATAACTGTAAATATAAAATATTTGCAGCTTGTTAATTCTAATTAACTTAGCAAATACATTACACATATTGCAGAGCAAAGATTTAGTAATCTTAATGAAATAAGTGCTTTAAAAATACACTTACATATATTTTTATTGATTTAATTATAAATAATTTAAAAAATTCAATTTTTAAAATGAAAGCCTTTTAAAGTAATTTTCATTATTGAAAAATTGTGATCTATGAAACAAATAGAGAACAATTTTTTTTTTTAAACTTATTAAAGAATTGTATTTTAGTTCATTTGTTTTATTATATAATAATAGCTATTATAATAAATAATAATTTATTATAATAGTTATTATTTATTATAATGATTTATAATTAAAATTACAAATGTTTACAATAATACACAAATTTAAAAAAAATATCAAAATATTTACATTTACTATTTTTAATTATCTTCCTAAAATTTTTTAAAAAAATTTTCTTCTTTTATTTAAATAAAAACGTATTTTTACTAGCCTTTTGTAAAATTGGATATTTTATTCATATTATAATTTTTTAAATAATTCAAACTTTCGATTTTTTGGCGATAAACACGACAGTTTTGGCTAAAGTTGGCGATCATATCTATAAAGCAGTTTTCTTTTTCTAACTCTAGTTATGTATTGTGCCCTGTGTTACTTTAAACTCAAAGTGTAGGTTAGTAATATAGCCGTTTAATTTTACACTATTCAGTTTTACTAGAGAGATAGAGCTATATATATTGAAATTAAAATGGAACAAGTAGAATTAAAAATGTTTTCTAGATTTACCTTAAAACTTCAACATGAAAAACTAACTCTTCGAAAAAAGGTAAGGTAATTTTTTTTAAATTATTATTGCTTTTGTTAAATAAATTTTTTATCATAAATGACGATAACTTTGAAATTAAAAGATTTTGAATATTAGATTTAAAGATTACAGATGTTTATTTTTTGTTAAAACTTTCTTTTCTCTAAGTTATTATTATAAATATGTAACTGACTTGTAAAAAATCATAAGGACATTATTATTATTATAATGCTTACTTTAAGATTTTTATTTAATTTTATCAATATCTTGTAAGTTAGTAAATTTTGTTTGCTGTTAAAGTCAAAAGTAACCTGATTTTTTATTTGTTTTAGCACCTAATTCTGAATGTGTATGTGTATTGTAAGTTCATGTATTTCAACGATTACAAGAATTTTCTTATTTCTACTTTGATAGTTTTCGGTAGCTAAATTTTTCATACTTAAAATTTAAGTTAGAAAATACTACACTAAAAGAAACTAAAAAAGTTTATTAAATTGCTCGAAGATACAATTTGAGAAAATTCTACTGTTTAATTGTTGTGAACTATTTGTTAAATTCTCTGGAAATTCACGATATTTAAGTTTACTACAAAAATGTATTGTTAAATACGTAACTGAAATTTTAATTTGTTTACTTCGTAAAAGCTTCTTTATAAATTTGAAGTTCTCATTTTAAAATATGGGAATCTCTAAAATTTCTAATTTACTCACAAATTAATCACATATTTGTATTAAGATAATTTCCTTACTAGAATTGGAGTTTTTATATATATATATATATATATATATATATTATAAATGCTTTATTATATTCTGTTGTAAGACTTAAATAGCTAAATACTAAACGATTTTATTTCCGTAACAATTAAGATTTTGTGAAAACTCTAATGTCTGATAGTAAAGTTTGTTGTAGTAAGACGAGTTGTAAGTTTCACTGAATATTTACAGGCCCGGCTGGTAGCCAAGTGGTTAGCGCTCTTGCCTTGGGATAAAAAATGTTTGTAGTGGTTCGGAATCCACTTTCATTAGTCCTCATGTGCACAAAATGACCGTTGAGCTACAAATATACCTATACAAAACAAACCCCTAAATATTTAAAGAAAATTGGAAAATCTTAAGTTACAATGTGTGCATTAAAATGTGTATTTTACGAACCCAAACAAGTTCCAACTTGAAGTCTCATTTTTCGTAAATAATTAAAAGGATAAATTTCTATTCTCTATCCTACATGACGAGTTTTTTCCAGATCTTTAAGAATAAGTCTAGCTGATGCGGTAAATTGAGAAATAAGATTAATAACTTTGAAAGTTAATAATCTTAAACTCTAAATAATTGTCATAATGTTGCAATAACTAATTCAAATTTTCGTATAATATTTGAATTCAATATCAAAATTAATATTTTTCTTAATTAGTGGCTTGAATGTTTGTATTCGTTAACTATCTACCTTCAGGTGTAAACATCTAACAATTTAGCCATCTTGTTGTTAAATTATCTTAGAGCGACAAATCTAACCAGACTAATCTCATCGTTCAATCGCTACAGAATTCGAAACTAGGACATTCCATTTTGCAAAATGATCTCCATTGAACCTCTTTGAAATTAAAAGTACATAAATTAAATTCTTTATTTTGGCATATTATGATATGCCTTCTGATGCGATTTTGCGTGAACTTATCCCGTTTCTCTAATACAAATCTATTTCATTTCAAATTTTCGAAAATATTAGAAATAAATCTAAAGTTTTTGTTTTTTTATTGTGTGTTTGTTACATTACACAATTCAGTTTATGCTTTCGAGACTTGTACTTTTTTTTTTTTTTTTCGTTTTCGTTTTGGAATGTACATTCAAATATAATTTTGCTTTATAAGAATGCCCTAATATTCTACAGTTTAACTTAGATTTTTACAATTGACAGATATTATTTTACCCTTTCGACTCTGTATTTTTTATCGTACAAAATATTTTTAAGAAAACAAAGTTTGTCTTTTTGCTCGTTTTCAACATCCAGTCTAATTTATTTTTCCATCCTTTATTTATTTTTTAACATCCAATCTAATTTATTATTTTTCCTGTGCTTTTCTTTTGTTTTAAAATCCTAATATTTTATAATTTGTATTTTTATAATTTAGTATTCTTATTAATGAAATAAAAACTGATTTTGTGGTTACTTCAAGGGTCTTTAATATCAAAGTCTTCATGTACTGTCTTAATGAAAGTTTGGTTTTCATACAAGACAAAGTAGTCCCTAAAAAAATCAATTTTGTAATTTTCAATTTTTTATTATTTAACTTAATTTCTTACATATTTTTTAGAAAAAAAATGGGCAAAAAATTCTAATTATGTACTAAATCGAAACCTGATAGATTGTATTAAAAATGAACTACAAATCCTGGTGTTCCATTTCATCACAACGCTACATTAACAGCTAAATTATCTTATTTCTCCAAACTTGTTATCATATTTAAGATTTATTGTTTTACTATTAGTTATGCCGAAAATTAAAATTTGATTACGCTCAGGTGTCGACCTCGTCATTTGACTTGGTTCATTTTGTCGAATGAGTGCATTGTGTTTAATAGTTACGATCGACAGAAATAGTCATTAACGTATACGTTGTTCACCTATATTTTGCCACCGTTAAATTCCCAATTCTTAATGTTTCTAGTTTTGAATTTCATCTCGGATCGTTAAATGTCCGATGAGTAGCCAAGTAATTGTTAAATAACCCTTTCAAGGTAAATGAATTTTGAGTTCGTAACAGGGAAAACTGACTTCAATCCCTAAGAAAGAGTACTAACGTCTTGCTTTTCGTTACAATAAGAAACCAATTGGAAAAATACACGTTTAAACAGAATACTATCCCGGATTACAATGACAAATGAAAATGTTATTTCTGCTCTAAATTATAACTTAATTTAGTTACCATTCATTTCATTTAACTGAACTGAAATCATGTATTTATATTATTAAATTTCCATTTAAGAATTTTATCTTTTGCGTTTCTTAAATTGTATTTATTACATTTACTTTAAGAATTTTCAAATGTACTATTAATAACCAAATTAAAGTTGTGATTTAATTTCGAATTTGTACAAATTGACATTCTTTTAAATGAAATATGTGTAAACGTTTTATGAAATAAATTGAAGGATTATCTCTAGCTTACAGTTAAACAGCTCGTGGGTTCGATTCTCAGCTCAGGTATAGATGGATGTTTGTTGTAGTTCAAAATGTATTTTAAACTGTAGAATCTGGCCCCTGTGAGTCATCATAGGCGGAAAACTACTTTAGTATGAATAAGACAAAAAATTTTCCTTCAAAATTCTTTAAAAAAAAAATGTACGATTTTTGGTTTAACAGTAAAAGACAGCATTTATTTATTCTATGTCTTTTTTTCCATCCATAAATGTGTATAATTTTTTTCGGCCAAATTTATCCTGACTCGATAATTTGAAAATCTTGAATGCAGGACTATTGGTATATGGCAGGAGTGGCCAAGACGTCGACCGCGAAGACATTTTAGGTAGTCCACGCGACCATCCCGATAATGACCTCGGATATTAACAATTTATGTCTTATGACATAGAATCAATGAATTATTTAAAATAAAAATTTACTACGCTTTAAAACCCAAAACAAACTGTGCAAAGATTTACGATTTAAAACCTAAAACGGACATGATGAGCGCGATTAAAACATTCAAAAAAACTATAGAAAGGTATAGATCTCAATTAAGAAAACATGAATTTAGTAACTTCAGAAACATGAAGGAAGAGTGCATCCATGATCCAAACCGAGACTTTGAAGATTTCGCTTAATACTTACTTGTTTTGTTTGAAGAATTTGAAAGAAGATTCGCTGACTTAATTAGGTTGAAAGAAATACTCAATTTTATGATATTTCCATTTAGAGAAAATGTCAAAACTAATGAACAACGAATCTGAATAAATGGGACATTCAATCGATGTCACATTAATCACGGTCGAGGAAGAAATTATTAAATTAAGATGCGATATATTTCTTAAATTCAGAGCATATTTAGCGATACTGATTTTTGGAAGTTAATTTCTGAAAAAGCGTTTCCAAATATTTACAAATTGATTTTGTATTTGAAATCGTATTTTGGATCTACGTATCTTTTCGAATCTGCTTTTTCAACCATGAACAAAAAACAAACATTGGTCGCATTTAACAGACGAACATTTAATTTCGTGTTTATGCATTGCAATAAGCTCATAGCAGCCACAATATGATAAGCGTGTCGCAGATATACAGTGCCAAATTTCAACCAAACGAAGTGAATAGGATGGTAAGTTTTTGATATATGAATACTTTGATTATTTTCGTCAGTAAATTTTTATGTTGTAAATATTACGTTTTTTTAGGAAAATTACATAATTTTACCATTTTTTCTTGTTAACAAAATAAATATGTACTTAATTTAGCTCTGCCATTGGTAGACCGCATTCGATTTTTTAAATGTGGAGTAGACCCCGGATGCTAAGTTAAGTTTGGCCACCCCTGGTATATGGGTTCGGCTCCCACGTTTCAGGAACAATACTTGTTAGTTCAAATTGTTCTTGTGCTCGAATCCCATCTCAAATACGGTAGCTCGGTTTTAAATTTAAACTGTCTCTCATTTTTTTTTTTATTTCCGTAACCAAAAAAATAATACATGTTGAATGCCAAATCAAATTTGATCAAAAAAATCAATGTAACAGATTTAGTTACATTTATGTATTACATACAAAATATTTACATGTAAATCTTTGTAAATATTTTGTATGTAATACAACTGATGAAAAATTGACAACATGCAATTATTTCTGCAATTAAATAAGTAAAAATGATATTTTTCTCTTAATTCATTCTACTTTACTTACAAACTATTTTTTAAATAGAGATCTGTTTCTAACGCTCAGAAACATCAGTGAACTGCGCTGGGAAAATTCGAATTAAACTATCGTTTTCTTAAAAATTAGTGCACAACTCAACTCCATTTTCCAATCGCCTTTCGAAATGAAATCCATTCTCTAGTGATGGCATCTGCCGCCATTTTTATTACCTCGAAGATTGATCTGTTGGTGGGGTGGGGGGAAAGTTGTTTGAGCGAGCCGATTTGGTTAAACGATGAGGGGTTGGTGTCATTAGGGATGCTCTGGGCAGGAAATGAGCAATGCGTTTTCAGAAGTACTTGAATATCATTGTGGGAGAAAAGGGAACCCATAAAAGTTTTCCGTTGCTTTGTCATTTCCAATTTCCTACTCTTTCCAGAGTTACTAAAATTTAATTCGATGCATTCATTATTTGGATATATTTCCCATTTTATGACAACAGATTTTTAAGTATTTCAGAATAACGAACTTCAGCCAATTTTAGGTATACCTATTCTTTATCTAAATGAAATCCTTATTCTGTCCGCTGAATTTTCGTCCGCGGTTGAAAATTAATATCGGGGGGTTGGTTCGTTGCCACATATGAAACGTAAACTGTTTCATCATGAAATTTTCGTTACTGTTTGTAAGAGTTAAATCTTAATCAATTCTAATTTGAACCTGGTGCAAATTTCTTTATACTTCTGATACCTTTCCGGGCCGTGATCGAGCTGACATGCGAATGGTCATCGCTTCGGCCTTCGTTTCAACAGTTCTCTAGTTCGATTTTTATCTGGAGTGAATGTGTATAGTGATTCGGAATCCAATCTAAACTAACGAGTTAAAAAGGGAACTGTTAATTTTTGGTTTGCCGCCTAACCTGTCTAGTGGTCAGCGTAACTGACTACGGATGGGGAGGACCTGGGTTCGAATCCCGGATCACGCATGGATGTACTTTCTCTGTATTTCTTGTCCTTTCCTCAGATGATGGATGGATGTGGTGGTGTGGCGTGGGCGATGCTACTCGTACCTCTGGCGCAGCTTGTCCATTTTTGGACCTTGCGCCTTAAAACCCAACCAACATACTCGTACCTCCGTGACTTGGTTCACAGGTGCTCACCGGGTAACGATAAAATGAGTAGCAGCTTCCGGCCTTGTTACGGCAAATGGCCTTATGTACTTGCTCAAGGGTGCTCGCCATTAGAAATATAAAAAAAAAAAATTGTTTAACTGTTCGTAGTTTCGAATCCCATTTCGGACGTGAGTGTTTGTAATGGTCAGGAATCTACTCTAAATTGTAGAGCAATAGCCAAAACTTGTTCGTCAAATTCTGCGGAATCTCTTGTCGTAAGAGTAGAAGAGCGTGGCGCTTCCTCCCGTTGTTTTAAGGATTCCTCCCAACAGAAGATAGAGAAATAATGTGAATGAATTTCCTGTTATTTCTTTCTCATAAATCTGGTGTCTAAAAAAATAATGATATTATATTTAAAGAAGATAAATGGCGCGAGTATGTTTGCTTTTCCATTATATCTATTAGAAAGACATTAGAACACGGATGAAGTCTCAGCTTTAATACTTAATTTTTCCAAACGTTCCCCCGATTTGGTTTTAACCGATTTATCGGAAAGTTTTTCATTCCGGGCAGCTATGATTAACGCTGAATAAATAGCATTTACGGATTGCAAGGAAGAAAACTGAGAAGCACCCATCCCGAAGGACGTACATGCAACAATCATTTCCCATTGGACTGTGATGCTCCTAAGAGCGATTTCCTACCTCTAGGCCACGATGAGCTCCTGGGTGGGTACTTGGGAGTTTTCTGTTTCCTTCATTCTTTATAACAAGTGAATAATTCAATCTATGTAAATTACTCGTGAAAGGAGATTCCGCGATGGATAAAATGTTAAAAGTTTCATGCCGTTTTGCATTGATACCTAATCGTGGACTACCTGTCTGTCAAGGCTGGTTCCAGATGTCCCTCCCCCCTCCAAACTTGAGATAAAGATTATTTATAAAGTCTTACCAGTAGTTGAGGATATTTATTTGAAAGCTGTTAGAGGTTATGCTGTACTATGTGTTGTATAAGATGGTGACTGGTTCATAGTGACATAACTTCTCTTCGTAATAAACGGTAACGAGTTCGATTCTAGCTATTGTGTTTCAGCATGCGTATCGGAGTAGATGTCAGGAACTTTTCCGGTTTCTCTTTTGATTTATGAATATTTGTGAAATGGAATAGTAGCTAAATTTTCCTGGTATATACTGTATTGTGAAAATTGCGTTTAAAAGAAAAACACCGTTATTAAGTAAATTTGTAACCACACACAGATGTTCTCTAGCGTAACATTTTTAAGGCCTCTAATTACTTTTATATGCATAATGTGCTATCAATTAGTTCCAGTTATTTCCATGCCAAATATTTAAAAAGCAGGACTTCACGGAGATACTCAAAAGATTTAATAAGTTTTTTCTACTCCCATTGGCTTAATTTTCCAGTTCTATTTTTTTCTGATTTTGATTCTCATCTCAAGCAAAGATGTTAATTTTTATCTTGGTATTAGAACAGAAGGCTCAGTTTGAATTCGGTCCTCGCGTTCAGAAAGTTAAGTCAAACTCAATTCAGCTTTCAATTAAACGGTTCTTGAATTTTAATTCTTCATCGCGTATAGATAATTTGTATGAATTCGGAACCCCCATTTTGTGAATTCCGATCGTAATTCTTCGAGTAAAAAAATTACTGTGGAGCACTAATAAAACAGTTTGATTTCTGTACTTGCCACTCCTTGTTCCGATTTTATTTTATGATATTTATCCTATTTCAAACTTTTCAACAAATTACTATCCTTTTTTTTTTTTTTTGTCTATCAGTATTACTGCACATGCAGCTTTACACAAAAAATAGCAAATTATCTATAGTGAAATTATAATCTTGTTTTTTCTTTCAATCCAACAAGCTTGACTTAATACGGCAAGCAAATTTACTGAAATCCTTTGTTTTGGCTTTAATAATTTCATTACATTTTGTATTTTAGTTCTTTGTAACCCATTATTTTTTACATGCAATATAAAGAACAAAATGTATTTATTAACTGAAGAAAAATAATCAAATGATATTGTATAGAATTTATAGATATAGATTTCAAGTTTAAAACATTTTTCTAATTCTCTATCTTTGTTTTGAAGATAGTGAATATTTCGGTCATGAACACAAAATTAAATTGAGTGCAGAAAAGAAAAAAAGAATACCTCCGACTACTCGACATAGAAAGTAGAAGAAAATGAAAAGAAAATCATACTAAAACATCCTGTATTATAACCCTATTTGTTTTGAGAACATTCGCGATGATCTCTTCATGTGGATTTTTTGTCGCCAAACTTGGTGGTATTTCGTTAAAATTTTGTTTATTCTGTCTCGCGTACTATTCGTATATTACCTAAAATCACACAATATTTTGGAGTTTAAATACATTACAATACTTTTGCAATTAAACATTACAATAAACAAATTAATTTAGATTATGTAAATATATTAATTTAGATTAAAATATTTATGAAACTAAATTAAAGAAGAAATACTATTTAATAAGTTAATCAGATGTTGGATATAGTTAATTTAATGTTGGCTATAGTTAAACAATTTCTCCAAAATTATCGAATTTTCAAATCGGCTTAGAAAACATATATTAATATCTTTGAATTTTGTGTAATATTTATTGTACTCATTCAATGAATTCATTGGTACCAAAAAATATTTATTTAGGAAAAAATGTTTTAGAAGTATAGTGCACTTAATTCCAATATATCTTAAGGTTTGTTAAACAGAAAAAAAAAAAAAAAATCATTTTAAGAAAATATTTCGTCAATACTTTCAAACCTCGCCAAAAGTGCGGATTCAACCTCTATTTTGGTACTGAAACATCTTCGTCGTCCCATTGGCTGTCGGCTCGGAGACTCCGCCCCTCTCGTAGCTTTACTCAATGTTTTGGTTGAAAAGTTGGATGGGCTACAAGAAGCAACAGATTCAGTTTAAGATTCGGTGTTGGTGGTTGTAATTGTTACGCAATGTCCACCGCCGCTTTAGTATCAGCTTTTCATCCGGATTTTAGAGACATATATAAGGTAAGGATAAAATTTGTCCTTTTTAAGTGTCAGTTGTGAACCCGAGAAGTTTTTTTTTTTATTGCTATTTTTGATAAAAGGCAGTTTTAATATAAGTTATAAATTTTAAAAAAAAAAAAATTGACGTTTTGTTGCTTCTAATCTTTTAATGATATAATAACAAACTTAAAATTTTTGTTACTAATTAAATATCCATTAATTATCACGAACTTAAAGAAATTAAGACTAATCATATTTTTATCTAAATAATGCATTAGGTAATGTTTTATTTTACTTAAATAACTGTAAATAGTGTTGGTAATAAATGTTAAATTATAATTTCCCCTATTTAACAATTGGAGATTGAAAAACAATTTCAATTATTGTTAACACACAGCTCTGAATCAAAATTTAAGATGGTGATTGATAAAGTAGTTCTATGAAGATTGCAATTAACAAATTAATCCCTATTAATTATCCGATTAATCTTATCAAGATTGCTTAATATCAAAAGATAAACTTCTATATTAAATTGAGTTATTAGTTATAATTAAAGAAATTATAAACAAATCGATATTTAAGTAAAAGTTGTGTTATATTCTCATGTAAACTCTTTGCGCTGATGTCAAAATATTACTTTTTTGACTTTGCAGTATCTTATGAAATGAAAATTACTCATAAGTGTAGTTCAAAATAAGTAATTTGTAATCGCTTTTTGCATTGTACCAATGAATACAATGCTCATATCGTTAATATTTTAAATTTCGAAAATAACTAAAACTACTTATTCATTAATCATGAAAAAAAGCTTAGGTTTATCCCACAATATCAATGGTCTAAGTGGTTTATTTTCAAATTGAAGAAAACATTCCCATTAGTTGATTTTTGTTGTCACTTGCAATATCTGCAATTGTTTACATGCCTATTTGTTCCGAGAAAATTTCGCCGAACTCAGTATTGTTCATATTATAAATAGTAATATGTATCTTTTATTTATAATATAAAAAAATCAAATGTGTGAAATTTAAACTATTAATAAGACTTCTTAGTTTAATAGGACATTTCTATCAACAATGCCATGTAACATTCTTAATATCTAAGAAAATCTGTTTTAGACTCTGTTAATCTTAAGAGCAATAACCACACTATTTCAATTTTTAAATCAGAATCAGGCTGTTTGAATTACAATAGAATTCGTTCGCAACCCATTTAAGTGGCAGTTATAGTTAAACGATTAGCGAACCGATTCTTTGCCACGTTTTATCGATTTTTCTAATGGATAAGTAGGCGATGATAAAGAAGACAAGAAATTGAAGCGCTGCCCTTGACGTGTTCTGCACTGAATGTCGTTAAAAAAATCTTCGCGTTGTCCTCATTGTAAAGGAACTAGGAACAGGTTGTTCCGCTAACCTCTTTTTTCAATCGAGACCGATCTTTTTTGCCGAAGCCGGTGGTTCCCCCTCTCCCCCATTTTGTCTTGTTTGTTGGTTTCCCCCCTGCGACAGGCTTCATTCATGGAAGCTTCCCGCGGTGATCGCTTGGAGCACGTGTGTTGAATCGGTTTCCTTCCTGACAAAATATTTGCTGTGGGGGTGCTTAATTGATGTATATTCCTAGGCCTGACTTTCCCCTTCCTGTAAATTTTCAGCATGGTAAGGCGGTAATATTTTGTTTTGCTTTACTCCAATGTAGATTCTAACTACCACAAATAAAGCGAAGATATTTAATATTGTAATTTGTGGTGCAAAGAAATTGAGTGTCAGTTACATTATCAAATAGTATAATGTCCTAATCTTTAGACATAATTTCCTTTTCGTAAAATATCTCGATATACCGTGTTTTTCACTTCACCGCAGTATGCAAAAAAATGTAATATATATATATATACATATAAATATAACTACAGTAATCACGAAAACTTAAGTGTTGATTTCATATTCCCTTTGCTAATCCCACTTGTATTATTACATAGTGAACATAATGGATTATTGTGCAGATACGCACACATTAAGTTGCTTATCAGTAAACTGTGAAGCCGGTTATAAATACTGCAAACAAAGTGAAAAAATTTAGTATTTTAATTAATATGAAAGAAGTTTAGAAGTTTTCCTTTGTTTTCTAATGCGTTTAATAGACATATATGTCTGTGTATGTATTTATATTTCTCTCCTTTTAATATATGCATAGATATTAACTAAAATAAGCCACATTATGTACCTGTTATTTGCTTTTAATGTAGCCGTATGTTAAATTATCGTCGCTTACTAATGTAAATAACGTGCAAAACTTTAGCCTTTCCTCTCCGCTTTAATTATACTAAATACATATAATTCTCAAGTTTCTTTTCCGTCGTTAACGTGCATCGATCGTAATTTTTTTTTCCTTCTTAACATATTGAATTATTGCCATTAACAATCCTAACTTGATGTAAAACATAAAACAATCCAATACTAAATTAATGTATAATAATCGTTTTTAGCAGATTGTTTGAATCCCCATTCGGATGCGGATGTCTAGTAGTTCAAAATCCACTCATTGCCCATCGTTGTGTCCAAAATGTGACCGCTAAGCAGTTAACGTCCTATAGAAAGCGAGTAAAGCGAACTTAAAATATATTTTATTTTCAATTTGTAACAATAGTAAAATAGCACTTGTAGCTCTAATGAATTCAGCTTTTCAAGATGTATTTGTAACTAAGGTATTTTCGATTATCTGATTTATATATAAAACCCGATTATTTGATTGCAGCTCCAGCAATTTCGGAGTTTATGTTGCTTTTATTTATGATAGTAATGAATTGCAGAAAATTAAAATTCAATTATTCTTTTAAATTCGAGAACCGCTCCTAAATGAATATTTAGCTATCAATAAAGCATTCAAAAAACTCTTATTCAGGTAAAAAAAAAAAAAAAAAAAAAAAAGCTATTTTGAAGGTAATTTAAAAAATGAAGTATACTTTTAATGTACGTTTAGCTTACAGCGACTACAACTTTATTAAACCTCGATGAAATATTTTGAATAAATTGTTTTTGTTTAAAATGTTTTTTTTTCGTTTTTCCCGCACTGTTTAAAATATTGAAGACTGCTGCAGTTTCGATTTCCGTTGGTTTATCGGTGTTTCATCTTTGTTTTCATTTGCAGATTTGGAAAAGTTAATTCTTTTCTTTAAAATAACATCAAATAAAATCTTCATACCCTATTAAGCTACCAAGAACTATCGTAAAATGAATTTTAATGAATGATTTTGATACTTGAATGTTCAGAATAAAATTGACGTTTTCGGTGGCTTTGCTAGTTATTAATCTTCAATTTGATTTAAACAAAGCTTGACATTATCGGATTTGTATTATCTTTCAGTATTTTTAGATTTATAATTTTGAATAATTTTATTACAGCGTTATGTATTATAAATTTCAGAAGTGAAATCTTGAATTTGAATATTTTGTTTATATTTTATTTTGTAATGTCAGATTTTTATTACAGTGTATGTATGTCACTATTCGAAATACTTGGAATCACCAAAGAAAGATATTGGTTTTAACAAAGTTCGGAAATAATAATTTTCATTCCAATCTAACCAGTAAATATAAACGACACAAACTAAAAATATCATCGCTATTATTAAAACCTTGGAAATGGTTCAAGGAAATAAGATTTTCAAATTTTAAGTTAATGAACAAAAATTCTAATACGAGTTCTCTAAATATGACAAAGTATGGAGGATCTTTGGAAGTAATGCAATGCCTTAAAGTATTTTTGCCGATTTATCTGTCAGTAAAATAGATTCAAAAAAGAAAAAACTTAGATTCTTCTAAAAACAAATATTTTTTCTATTTGTAATATTACGACGCGTGGGTACTTATTTATAAAAAATGCGATTTTATAAATTGGAACTATAAGTTGCGCGATTATTTTTTATGTATAAATGAATCTTAGTCTGAAAATTTCTTAATTGTAGAATTGCATTTAAAAAAAAAACTTTCAAATGTACTTGCATAAACTCTGTAGTTTCATAAAATGCATATTGCAATTGATTTCAGTTTAACTATACGATCTATTATATTCTAAAAATAAAAATTTAAAGAAAAGTGTAACACACACACACACATATATATAATTTATTTTTGTTTAAGATTAAGAATTTGTCGCGATGTTTCAATTATTTGCTTATTTCTGCTAATGCTGCATTTTTTAATGGAATTATCTTTATTTTCGAATCTACCTCCCCCCCCCCTTCCCCCGTTGCGTTACGAGTTGTGAAATATTTTTTTTAAAAAACTTAACTCTAGTTTTATTACACATTTCATTCTTAAGTTTTTTTATTCTTGAAGCAGAAAAATAAAAGCAATGTCATAAGAATGTCTTTTCTTTTATAATATCTTTCTCTGCATTTTAATTTTAGCATTTTTAATCATTACTTCGCAAATTTAGTTTAATTTTAATGCTATATTTAAAAAAAACTCTTAAATTCCAGTTACCGATATTAACGCCCTATATCGGGCTTTTAATAGTTAAGTCACTTAGTAGAGTCTAGATATAAATTCTCAATTTGTTTCAGAATGAATAAAATAATTTAAACTATTCATTGATACTAAAGCAATTTTCCTTATTTTCAGTAAATCATTATTGAAAATCGCAAGTAACAATTTAATTCCTTTTTAAATTAAAATGCTGTATGATTCTTTACCGAAATATATGTTAACGTTATTCTGACACATTTGAATAATTTTTTAAGAATTAAAAACTGTGTATGTAAACCTAGATTTAATAGGAAAAATATGGAAACCAAATATATGCTTATGAAATTCGCTTACATACACATTTTCCAAGCATTTTGTGCCATATTTCAAATCGCTGTACTGCCCCTTTGAAAAATTAGTATATAATACAATTATTTAAATAAATTAGTATATTTACATTTATTGTGGAATTGTTGTCTGGTTTCCAATGGATTCCAATTTTTAATTTGTTAATTTACTTACCTTTGTGAAAACTGTAAATGGACAGGGCAAAATTATATCTTGTTAACAAAAATATGCTTTTATTTAATGGTACAGATTTTATAAAGTTTCCCTTTTTTTCCAATTTGTGTTTTCTTTCTTAAAAATTGACTATCTTTAGTTGTAGTGATCTTAATTGTTTCTTCTAGAATATTCCTTCCTATTTTTTTTTTAATTCTATTTGTATTCTAGGGCCTTCAGTCCCATCGTGTAACGTCAGACATAAGACAACAAATGTCTTTGGCTTTGGAAAGACAACTTAGTGGACGACAACTAGTTAATTCATATGCATCTTTGATCAACCTTCCTTCTGCTGCCAGTCAAGGTTCTATATCAGCTTTGAGCACATTGCCCAGCATCCCTGGGGTGAAAACTACTGCTAAGCAACATCCACCATTGACAGCAAGTAACAGTGTAGCAAACTGCAATGCAGCTTCTCACTTGAAAGCACTTGCGACCAGAGAACATCGGAAACTAGACAGGAGTGTGAGCGAACCTGTGTCTCAACAGACAGTCAGGCAAGTTCAACCCAATTCCAGCAGGTATAAAACCGAACTTTGTCGACCCTATGAAGAAAATGGCACTTGCAAATATGGTGATAAATGCCAGTTCGCTCATGGTATTGGTGAATTAAGGACTCTGACAAGACATCCGAAGTACAAAACTGAACTATGCCGTACATTTCACAGCACTGGCTTTTGTCCTTATGGCCCACGATGTCATTTTATACACAACAGCGAAGATTCTAAGAAGTGCCTTTTGACTACCTTGCAGAGCAGCAGTATACCAGTCACAGGGCGATCTCCGTCCAAACATGTAACTTCGAAAGATTACGACATCTGTAGTTTCAGCATTGGATCAGCTGGTGAATTATCTCCAACTGGTAGTACAAGCAGCAGTGGGTCTCCAACATCTTCCTTTAATGGCTTCTTTTTAGAGGATAATCACTCATCCTTTCCGCTGCCACAAGTTCCTCAAACTGCTCCTCCAACGTTAAATAGTAGTTTCTTCAATTCTGATTATCCATTCTTGAATAATCTGCCACCGTTACCCACACTTGTTCAGCAAGATGAGTTTTCCCAAGAAGAATCTGTGGATGGCGATCTAGCGACTTCAATTGATATGTTGGTTTCTGACCTGGAAATGAATTCTCTTGATTCAAACAGCAATGCTGATTTGCTGACCAACCCTGACCATTCAGCTGCCATTGATATCAATCGAAATATAAGGCTCCCTATCTTCCATTCATTGGTTGGGAACTCTCCTTGAGTTTTTAAAAACTTTTGGCTGAAATACCTTGTTCCTTTTATTTTTTGTTAAGACTGAAGCCAAATTGGCTTGATTTCAATGGACATAATGTGTATAAGTGTAGTCTCCAATTCTCCCAAATTTTGCATACTGGATATGGAGTTTGGACTTACTCACTTGGAATTTTAATGAGAAAATTTTAAGCTTTATCAAAATGTATAAATTATTAATCTCTATTTATCTTTTGTATTTAATATTTCAATCTTTCTATGTCTGTATATCTGTTATTTTTTATTTTTTCATGTTTAAAGTTAATTTAAAATGTTCTATAAGCTTCGTAGGTTTTCTTTGGAGCACTTGTGGGTTTGTTTGCAAGGGCATTAAAATGATTGTATTTATTTCTCCTGCCCAGGATGGTTGGATTATTTATATGTTGTAATTTATAATTGCCATTTTCCATCTTCAAAATAAGCAAAATAATCATTTACTAATCTTCAAATGCTTCAATGTGCAAATCCTGCTGTAATTGTAGAAAAAGTTAACTTCTGTTGTATTTTTGTAATTGTGTATATTTCTCCATGCAAGTTAGCATTTAAGGAAAGTAAGTTTTTAAGACTTTCAACTTTTTACATGCTTGTTGATACATTTACTTAATACATTGATATACATATATATATATTTAATTTGCATAACTTGTACTTCTCTTAAATCTATTCTATATCTTCTAAGTGATTAAGCACATGTATTGTGATAAAATGTGACATAAACCGTTTAATGTGCCTTATCCTTTTCTTAAATGTTTCTTATATGCTAATGTGTATCTAAAAGCTTGGGACCAGTTTTTAATTCTCCAAGGATTTTATGCGTAATTCATTTGGTTAGCATTTTTATTTTTGCAAAAATCATGTAGGCTTGTATTTATTTTTGCATCTGTATATCACATACATCATAGCTATTTGTCTACCCAGTGTAACATCAAATTCTAAGCTATTTTTTTTTTTTGTTTCTAATGTGTATAAAGTATTAGGATTTAAATGGTGCTTTTAGAGTTTTTATTGTCTGTGTTTAAGTATATTATTGTCTTTTTAATTTAGTTGTGTTTTTTAATTAATGGAGAGGTTGTTCCCAACTTTTAATTTTTAATGATCATAATAACATAAGGAGATTACCTCTTTTAAATTAACACTAGGTTTTGATGATTTTATTAAGTTTAATTTTCACGGTTTTAATTGTTAACTTGCCAAATTTGTTCCGTTCTTATTGCTGACAAAAACATGTTAAATTTTGAGTACTGTGCTATAATTCTTATTTAAATTGTTATTAACTGAATTTAAATTCTCCTACTTAATGTTTTTTGTTAAAATTATTAAATATATTAATTTTTGTTTTACTGAATATTGACTTATTAAAGAATTTTAAAAGAAAATAATAGTTGGGAACAAACTTGGTGTGCTATGTTTTAGTCATTCTTTATACTTATGTTTTTTCAATGTATCATATTTATATAATTTATTTATTTAAACTAAACTGCTAGTAGCTGCTAAGTGGACAAGTTATCTGCTCACTTTTTATTTTAATGTGTTGAAATACATTTGATAGATATGCAAGTGATTTGCCAAATTTGCAGTATTGGTGAGTCAATTATATATATATTTAACAAAAGTCAGCTTAGAAGAATTTGATGTGTTTTTTATAATTTAAAATAACTGTCAAATCGCACAATTTAAAACCTTACTGCAGTGTGTTAAACTTGTGTGCTGATATGGCCCCAGCATATATATATATAAATATGTAAATTGTACAGTTAAATATGATCAAAATTTGTTGTCAGTATAATCATGTTAATCTAAGTCTTCAATAACAGTTGGTAATAGTGTGTAGCTAAGTTGTTTTATTGCATAATGTTAGATATGCTAAGTTTGTATTTGTCCACATTTTTTGAGGAGAAAATAATCAAAATTTTTTACTTTTGAAGAGTTTTATGTAATATACTACTTTGTTATAAGTTTGTCTTTGGTACAGTCTTCCTATGTCCAGGTACTTTAAATCTGGAAGTGAAATTTGGTGCAATACGAGAAATATCCAAGAGACTTATTTTAAAAATAAAAGCATCATAAATTTTACGAATTATGTAAAAATAGAAACCAGAATTATTTCTTTTTTATTATATTGATGCCATTTATATAAATCTTGTATATTTTTATTTTCTGTAAAATCAAATTATATTGAAAAGAAGTATATTATTTATTTAGAATTATGTATTAAGAGAAAAATCTATTTTTAATCTTTTGTTTCGAGTGAGAAATATTTTATATAGAGAAATTGGTTTAATCAGAGTTGTCACCAGCTTGACAAAGGAAGACGTACGATTTTGTATGAGTTGGAAATTTGTGTGAATATCTTATATTCTACCTGTTTGTGCCTTAAATATTTACATTCTCTTTCCACGGAAATGTTTTTGGTAGTATGTGCATTAGTTTATCATGATTATATAAAAGTGAAAGTTTTGAACTACATTCCCTATTACAAATAAAGCATTTTTAATCAGGTTTATATCTGTATTTTAGCTGATTCCATTGAATTTATACACTATTCGATGTGAGGAATGTTTTAAATAAACATTACATACACTATCTTGAAATTTTCTTGATTTTATATAAGTAACTTTCATTTTATATATAGCTCGAATACGGCTCTTATTCAAAACCACTAAAAGCTGCAAAAGCTCATTAGTCTATCATTATATTTAAAATGAAGAAATTACACAAACTTAAGTAACCAAAATTTGAATTTACTTTTTGAATTGGTATCACAATAAATGCTTAAACAGTGGAACATTTGCTAAAATTGAACAAGTTTTAAAATCTGCAAATTTTAAATCGTTATGAAACATAAGTCATCGGAATCGAATTGTGTTTTACTACATTAATATTTAATTTTAATCAAAACAAATGATATTATTTATACTGAAAACGTTTTATCATTTTATTTGACACAAATTCAATTTTTGTTATGCTTGATCTCAATTTGGATATTTTTTAGAATGAAAATGTTAATCTTAATTTTAAATGCAAGAAGTTACTTATATTTGACTTTTAAAAGTACTTCCGTAATCATTCTGCTGATATCGTTAGATAAAATTTTTATTGAAGATTTGAATTTTTAAATTTATGCTAGTATGGATTTTTCTCCTCTTACTTAAATTATAAAGTAATCTTGATTAGCACAAAATTATATTCTTTATAGTATTCTATATACCTTGCGAGTGACACGTGGTGAAAAATTGCCACATGAATTCCAAACCAGCGGCTGCTGTGTAAACGAAACTAAATTGAGGAAAAACTGGTTTTGTTTTGAAGCGTTCAGTCCATTTTTCCTGCAGGGGTGAACTGAAAGTGGCGTGATGAGTAATACTGTAACACTGATCTACTGAGCGAATTTCGACCTTCAGAGCTAAGTTAACTAGTTTACATTATCTACCCAATTTTCTGAGCATCGATTTTTATTTTTGAAGAAAAATCAAAAGTGGCACAAATAAACAGAATGGCGCCACTAAGAACACTCATTATGTCGATTGACCTTGATCTTGAACTTGGCAAACGCAGAAATTAATGCGGAAAGCGCGAAGCTTCTTCGTATTATTTCGTCCGTGAAGATTTTAATCTGTTGATTGTTTCATTACGAATTTTTGTGTTCACAATGATTCTTTGTACCACGCGTGTATTCGAAAAATACAGCAGACTACTTCAGCACGGAAAGTTTTTACTGTTGGGGAAATTGAATGTCTGCACCGAGTACAGTTACAAAAATTCTTTTTGCAAAAAATAAGTGCAATGGTTTTCATCAAATGTGTGTAAATATCTAAAAATATATAATTTCTTAATCCATGACATCATAATGTTTAAACAGAATATTGAAAACATCTAAATACACAACTATATTAAATTAATCATATTAGATGCTATTTATATATTTTTCAGGAAAATGTTATTCATTTTCAAAATAAAATAAATTCCATTCCTTTGAAGGGAAAGAAAAATTATGTTCTTAGTAACTATTGCCGAGATTATGACAAATTTCTTGATTTAAATGGGATTTTATAAACTTTATTTTTTTCATTGTCATAAATGTAAGGAACTAAAATTAAAAGTTTACTTCTATAAATTTGTTTCAAAAAAAAAAATTTTATACAAAATTTCTTAGTTTATAATTTATTATGATTAATTTATTTTTACTCATTAAGCATTAGTTTTTGGAATTCACTAAAAAGGAAATTATTTGATTAATTTTAAATTACCACTAAGCTTTAATCTTGACAGCCTATTTTATTTCCTTGTAAGCAAACGCCTAAGGCTTTCCATCATAAATTTTAAGCGACAAACCTTTTAATATATTTTTTAAAAATTGAGAAATTTAAATGTGCGATTATTTTTGTAAAATTGCATTGTAATTTTTGGAGTAAATATTTTAACTTTAAACAAAAATTTTAAATTCGCTTCTTATAGATTATTTTCTTTAAATTTTTATACACTATCCCTATGAAATAATGCTGTATAGGAAAATAATCCGTGTAAAAAGTGTTTAATTTTGAGTTGTTGAATATCTGGTACTTAAAAATAAAATATTAAATTTGCATAAACTGTATATTTGCCTTTTAACCATGAGAAAAATGAATTTACGTAATAAATCTGTTATATACAATATTCTATACATGATTTTAAATTAATCCAATCGAGCTGGCAGTTGAATGGTTAGCTCTAAAGCCTTCGGTGAGATCGAATCTAACTTGGATCTATGTAGTAGTTCGCAATACACTTTAAACTGTGCCTTCGTGTGCGGAAATATACGTTGAATGACGAACAAGACAAGATTCTAATAGTTACTTATTCGAAGTTTCCATATTTTCTATTTTAAAAATTTGAAATTAACTCTGATAAATGAAGTTTTATTGAATAAAAATTTGAAAGCAATATATAACTGCGGAAAGATCAATGGATAATTAGTTTTGGCAAAAAGAAAGAAAGAAATTTTAAATAATTTATAATTAAAAGCAAGAACAAATCTGCAATAAAATTTATATTTAATTTTTATTACTTAGAAGAAATAATGCTTGTCTTAATGTCTTTAGTTTGCTGACCCCTCACATACACTTAATATATAAAGGATGATTTATAATAAAATAGGAAAATTTAAATTTAATTCCATTAAAAAAAAAAACTTGTTTGCTGATATTTAATGAACCTTTGTGTTTGATATTTAGTGTAATAAGTTTTACAAAATATCAAATATACGCAAATAATTTAAATAAAATTACAGATTTAAAAAATACCATTTTTTTAATTGTTTAATGAAATGTATTTCACAGATATTTTTACTGCCAAAATAGTTGAAGTAAGTAAACATTTTATAAAAGTGAAACACATAAGTTGAAGTTGAGAAGCTAGACAATTTGACGATTAAAAAAGTGAATAAACTTTAAATCTTTGATACTGTATGATGGCATTTTAATAGCTGATATCTTTTGTGTGTACGTGATGTGAATTTTACGTATTACACCCGTTTCAGAAAATTTCATAAATAGTGGGCCTATTCATGTGCCGCAAGGTGGAAATTAGGAAAGTCTTAAGCACTCACCTATATACTGATGAGCATGCTAAAATGCAGCTCTCATTTTAAGTTATGCTTTAGGGACTGGTAATGAAATTAGTATTTTATGCTCCAGAGAGTGATATCTAATCACTGGGCCATATTATCTCACTATAAACCTCTGGTAATGTAAAACTTTGAAAATTCGATTTATTTAAGCAAAGCAATTATCACAAAAATTACTTTTATTCCTTAAACATAGAAATGGCAATTAGTAAGGAAAAATCTGTGGTGGAAAAAAAAAGAACTCTGAATATCATCTTAACATGAAGTCTCATTTGAAATAATGTTTTGTTAGTCAGTGGTGTGTGTGTTATTTTTTGTGGACAAGGGCTGATTAATTGGATATTATGATAAAAGGCGCAGAAAATAAATGGACAATTTTTAATATAACTTTATTAAAAATAAATTAACAAAATGTAACTAATTATAATTCTGACAGCGCACAAACCCAGTAATAAAGCCCAATTTTCCTAATCCCATGGGAAACAAGACGAGGAAGATCACCAATTTGGTTGCGGTGGAAAAAGACTAATCTGATAAATAACGAAAACTGGAGAATCCTCGGGATGAATAGAACCAGGTGGCAACGACTATCAGGAACGTCCTTAGCCTGTAACAGACTCTAGTTCTGTAAAAGTAAAAGAACTCTAATTATAATAATAGATTTATTAATAAATGCCTTAATTAGTTTCAAAGTAGACGACTTTTCCAGAGACGCAGACTTATTGAAGTTTTCATCAATGCACAGAACTTCCCCATTCCCAATAGAGCGATTGTTTTAGAGTCCTACCCTCAGTGGTGTTGTCGAGCCGGAACGCTCCGGAACGTCGTTCCGTTACTTCCTTTTTGGACAGGAACGCATTCCGGAACTAAAGATGATTTCTGATAACGAGAATTGGCTGACGTATTGAAAAAAAAAATTAAAAAGAATTGCTGAAATTGGCTATGGAGGAAATGAAATCTAATCATTATGCACCAGATTTAATTTAACATCACCGATGCGATGTATCTATGCGTTTAGAGATATTATATTGATACTGGCGGCAAAGTAATTCCTGAAGATGAAGAAAACTTAATTCGATACATAAATATTGTACCTTGCAGTTTGTCAGAGTGTGAGCGCGGATTCAGTAATATGAATATTATTTTAAATGAACGAAGAAATAGAATATTAATTGAAAATCTAGCAAATCTTTTATTTATAAAAATGAATGGCCCACCACAATAATTATTTAAACCAGATGATTATGTAAAAACTTGGTTAAGTCTCATCGTTCAGCGGATGACAAAACAAGGAAAACTCAACCACAAGATCCTGAACATAATCCTATTTGGAATATTTTATAAAAACCATTAGTGTTATCATGTATTGTTAAAAATATTAATGCAATATTGTTTGAGTATCTACTATGCGTATTTTATAATTTTTTAACTAATTTTTATTAAACGTTCCTATTATTGTAGTAAACATAAATATATATATATACGTATACACAAAATTGGTTTCGTAATGATTTTCGTTTCCTTTCCTTTTTATGCAATATACAGGGCCGATCCTGGCGACAGGCGAAAATTGGGGGAAATCCCCCCCTCCCCCCGTCGTCAAATTTGGGACATGAGACCGCACAGAGCGGCCGCATACCCAGGATCGGCCCTGTCTATATAATTATATATACGCATTCCGGTAAAAAAAATTTGCACAACACCACTGCCTACCCTAGACATTAAACTAGACCTTATATTGTAATCCATGGGACTGAAATATGGAGATTAGGTTGGCTATTCTTCTCTGATAATATCATGACTAGAATGGCCTTCCGAGCTGATACGAAATTTGATTGAAAATTTTAATTTACATTGCTGAAGAGTTTTTTGCCTTAATCAAATGAGCCTCTAGAATGCGCCGCGCTCTGGTACTTTTAAAATCATTTTAACGCTCTCATCCTCAAAAACCAGAGGAGTTTTGCCGTTTGGACAAATTCTGCTCCAGACCACGAGTGATTTTGGTATTTGGTGATGACTGTCGAGGTGCATGGAACGTCTACAAGCCCCAGCTAAGATATCTGAGCTTGTAAGCGGTCAAGTGCTTCTCATCAGTGAGCATTAAATTTCCCCGAGTTAAGACTTTCGACTCTTCTAAGAAAGGTTCGACTTCTTTGATGCCTCACGAGTTTATTCTTTTCGATAAGAATTTTTTTAGAACTTCCAAGCTCTATTTTTTCCATTCGGTCATATAATCCCATTTCATGAGTGATTTCTCTCATGGAAACCATCAGGTTTCATTGGACTCGTTTCTTGATAACCTTACGATTGTTGGAAGCGTCCACTCTACATTTTTATCTATTTCCAGGACATCGACCATCATTGCCCAGCTCTTCGGAACAGTAGTTTCCATGAGACTCTGCTTACCGAGGTACATTAAGAAACAAACGTTTTAACATTGTCGTGTTCCTTACTTAAGCAACTTTAAAATTGAGGAATCACAGTTGGAGACAAAACAAGTATTCTCTTCAAACTCAGAATTAATCCCATGATGTTTATTTTCAATGAATCTCACCGCATGTACACCGATATACAAGGTAACGAGAGAGTAGATAGCATAGCCGAAAAAGGTTGTAGCAACTCCAGTTTTCCTTTTCAACTCTCACCTTTTTAGAACATCAATCCATTGTCAACGCTGGATTTTTGGGGGAGAGGAGGCCTCTTGAACTGCAATTTCCAGACCGGCAAGCAGTCATACTAAGAGCCTCTCATTTTTCAGAAACATTTTTGCAGCCTGCTCAAATTGTCAAGCTCAGCTAGCTTCTGCTGAACACATCGTGAATTGTTTGGGACTTTTCAGAGAGACATATAGATTCGTCCCTCTTTCTGGTCCTCGACTTCCTTAAGGCCAGCAGTCTGATGGATCTTGTCTGATTTCGTCAGACAGCTGGAGGATAAGCAAAGCAACAACAAAATTGCAGATCTTTTATTTGACATTGTAAAAAAAACGAAAATAATGCATAAAGTAAGACGCATATTATAAAACATTTTATAATTAAAGTAGTTGACATAAAAAAAACAGTTAACTTCCATTTTATAGCTTGTCCAAGTGTTTTTTTTTTCCGCACCTTGTAGATACGAAATCATTTCAAGCATCCATATCCGAGATGACAATCTAACGATCTGGATCTCCTTGTTTGAGGATAATACAGCCGATAAAATTAATGCATACGAACTCATAAAGTAAGTACAGTACTATTAAGAATTTTTAATAATCAAATGTGCTCTTAAAAAAAGGCTAAATCTAACAAGAAAATATCGACTTTTGCAATTAAAAGAGCTTCAGCGTGCCATGAAATGAAATCCAAAACTAGAATTGTTGTTGTTCTGCCTGTATTTCATCCCCGGAGCCGGTCGAAATTCCGATGGACATTCATCGCTCTACAGCCGACAATAGAGAAACAGGTTTTTAATAGAAATGGTTAAAAAAAATTAATGTAAATAAATTATTTTCCGACATCAAAGTTGTATAAACGTATTTTTGAAAGTAATTCAGTATTTTCAGCCGTTTTATTTGCGGATACTAATTCATTCTTTTCAATACTGCATTCTTCACTTCTACCATTTTGAATGCTTTTTTATAAGCGGTTTTCGCTGTTATGCATCTACCAAGTTTCTAAATGGGTTTTTTTTTTTTTTTTTTTTTTTTTTTTTTTTGACACTTTCCCAAAAAGTTTTTGATAAAGAAATGCGAAATCATTTTCTTGATGATAATAATAATAATAATATATATAAAATGAAAAATATTAAAAAATTAAACAAATGAATTTTATTTTCAATAATAGTTAGAAAGCATATTGCCTTGTGTCTATTTTTCACCGACTTTTGATTGTGTATTTTGGATAAATTATATATATATATATATATATATATATATATATATATATATATATATTTAAATTTCTAATGCTCGGTTGCTCTAGATTTCCACCTTTGAGCATTACAAGGGGTGGAAATGATACCATCTTATATAGTTGGGTATGTAGTAGGTTTGCCATCGTTGCTCCAAAAATGGATGGGTCTTTGTATATTTAAAAGCAGGGACCAGACAGTAGACTTTAGATTTGGTCTACCATCCCCAGAAGTATCATTTCACATGGAGGATATTGCGACCACGGCAGACTTAACGTGACCTAGCCGCCAATAGCGAACACGACATATCTTTAGATCGATGTGAATCGAACTCACTACTTCCCGATAACGAATGTTCTGACCAACCAGGCCAACACGGTTTTAATATTATAAATAGAATATATTTCTCCGGAAAACTATAAAAAGACTCTTCAATGTATATTATATTCTGATACTGAATCAAATTATTTTCACTATAAATAGGAGAGTTTTTGAAAAGCAAAACTTGTAATTTTTTCAAAAAGTTTAATTAAACTCTTAATAATGAGTTTAATGCATTTCTCATGACGGCACAATGAACATTCTTGAAGGCTGTATTGAAATGGTTATCGAATGATAAAAAATGAAACAAACCTTATTTTTATTATTCAGTATTCCACGTTTCATTAATTTGTGACGAATTTATAGCTGAATGTGTAGGCTTTCATTTCAAAAGTTCATGGGTTCGATACCCATTTAGGAGGTGAATATTTAGCGTTTCAGAAGTTTTTTAGTCATAGCATAGCAATACATTTACCCTAAATCCATTTATAAGTTCATTTGAGCTTCAGGATATTTCACGTTAAGATCAGCAAAGTGAAGCATCATTTCCAGCTGGTAGTGATTGGTAACCATAATCTCCCTCATTAGGTTGCTGTAGCTTCATGCGTTGGAGACGTGTTAATCTGTGAAGTCTAAATTCATCCGCTGGTGTGGCGTGGATAAGAGAGTGCCAGGTCAAGTGTGACCTAATCACCTGACCGTGGTCCAATATTATGAAGCACTTGGTGATGGGCGAGTATTCCAAACCCTTTAAATCTAATGTTCAGTACGGGGCGCTTGCACTGTTTATGTTTATATTTATAAGTGCATTTGTACTTTAAGTAAAGCAGAAAACCGTTTTTTAAACTTTTTAAATATTATTTTATTTAATAACTCATAAAAATTAGAAAAATAAGGCTCCTTAACAGGAGAGGAGATGTCCTTGTAATGAACTTCAGGGGAGATCTGAGGCTGCAGAGAAAAATAATAACGCGAAAAGCTACCACTAAGTCATTGAGCTTTATATATATATATATATGTATACATATATTATTGTTGCTTAAATGTGCTGCTGCAAAAGGTTCGAATTGCGAAAAATTTTAAGCTTGAATTAAGTAGGCTGAAGATATAAAAGACACATTTAAACAGACAATGTGGAGAAATGTCTACGACAAAATTATAGATAGAGGGAATTGTGTGCGTTAAATTGATGTATGTAAAGTTATGAATGAGATCCCAGTGAAGAAAGTTTATCTTTTTCGCGCGCTTTTTATCAGTTGTCTAATTTTATCACTCAATAAAAAACTGAAATCTAATTCCCCCTTCTCTTAGTTTCTTTTTAATTTTCTTTTCCTCTTGATTTTTTTTTCTTTTTTATATATCCGGTCTAATTTTAAGAAACCCTATTCTCAAACCTCAAAAGTGACGAAGTTATAATTAAGAAAAGCGACGAATTAAAGATTATATTCCTTTCCACGATTCTATCAAGTTTTACAAATTTTCCAAGATATTAATTTCGCTTCGTATTCATTTGTTTTCTGCTGACAGAAGCTTTTAAACACAGTTAATCTTTCCATTGTTTTGAACATAGCTCATCTTTATGAGGTCGACAACTGAGTTAGTAAGCCCTCTTATCCAAATATTTTACACCCCACTTGAAAGAATAAGCACAGTTATTCAATAATAAACAAAATATACTATACAAAATTAATAAATAAAAGAAACATTTAAAAAATCTGGTTCCGAAATTGTTATAGTTTGTTATAGATTTGTGCTTTACCATGTACAAAAGTGGATTTCAAATTAAAAATGATAAATTTGAAATAACATAAGCAAATTATGGTGTTTATTTTAAGGATTTTCAGGAAGAATTTATTTTATTCTCATATATTAATTTTTGGGGGTCGTATGCCTTTATCCCATATAGTTTTAGAATCTTTTAAACATAATCGTAATGTCTGCATCTTTCATAACAATTTCATATGACGTCACTTTCTATATGTTCAACTCAATTCTTCTGTATTAGAAATAAAAAAATGTAATAATTTCTTTGAAACTCAGAATAACTTTTCTTTCCGTAATTTTAGAACTTTTTTTCTTGTATTTTTTCCCACAAAACCTCCTGTTTTTTTGTTGAGGGCAGAATTTCCCATTCTGTCTTTAAAATTATTCCAATTTTTGTTTATTCGGTTTGATTAAATTTTTTCAATAAATACTTTTCTGATTCAACTGTAATTTTAAATTTTAGTATTAAATAAATTGCTATTAAATTTGCACGGTATAAAAATTATTTTTCGACAAATGATTGAATTGTGTCTGTTATTTTAAAATTAATTTGATAACTTTTACGGTAATTCTCTTATAGAATTTCGGCAGAATGCAGAAATTTAATAATTTCTTTGCCTAATATTTAGTTTATTAAATACAGAATTACAAATGTATAAAATCTTTATTAATTTTAAATTATTTTACTTAGTTATATTTATTTATATATTGCAAACAATTCTTTTATTATTTTTTATTATTTTTTTTACAATTTAGATTTCAGCACTAAAACGACAAAATTATACTTAAAAAATTAATTAAATATATTTTTGATATAATTTTTGTTTTTTGTCACATTGACACGATTCAGATATCAGCAATAATATTAAATTAAACAATAAATTCATTTTTCTCATAAAATATTTTTTCATACAATTTTGCCATTTTTTTAATAATTTTTATAAGTTAAATTTTAATACTATAGTATAATTTCATTAAATTAAAAATATTCTGTATAGACATAAGCGATTCTTTAATGTGATTTCATTATTATTTTTTATTTCTTTTATATGATATAGATTTCCTCAATAAAATAAATCTTTCTTTCTTTTTTTTTTTGTAACAAAACATCAAAACAATTTTTTTTTTTTGTAATTTGATTTTTAGTGTGATTTAATTCAATTTTTTTTGACTATTTTTATAATATAGATTTTCACAATAAAGTAAGCGTTTAACTATTGTAAAACAATTCTTTTGTCAAATGAATCATTAATATGGTTTTTAGTCAATTTTTCCTAGCTTTTCTGTTTAGTATTCAGAACAAAAGATATTTTTGTTAAATAATAAGAAACTTCATTCGCAAATGATTCTTATAATTGATTTTAATCGATTTTTTGTTAACTTATACGATTTAAAATTTCAGCACTCAAGTATAAGTCTATGCTAAATTGAAAAACAAAATTTCTTTTGCTTGCAGTTTCATTTTTTAATAAGATTTCCTTTTTTATGATAGCTCTCGCAGGAGCTTAATCCAAGGTTTTTTCCGAAATTCCAATGTTTTGTGCGTAAATTACTTATTCCCTCTTTGGTTATTTTTTTCTAAGGAATTGCGTTTTTCATAAAGAGAATTATATAGTTATTTCTTAACATTACAATCTGTGATAAGGACTTCACTTGTGAATTGTCGTAGTTACATGACCTTTATATACTGATAATAATTATTTGTGGAGCCATGTTGAAGTGCTAGATCACGAAATGTGTATAAGATCATAAGAATAACCCCCTGATTTTAGCAGTTCTTATGTATTTATTTTTTTCACAAAAATGCGTTTTCATTCACACAATCAGATTTTGTACATGATGGTTTGACAGTTAAACTGATTCTGCAAATCACTACACATTCATGGGGCTCGAACACATTAACTGTTGAAATCAAGACCAGAGGGTTTACGACAACCAGATTCGCGATGTTAAATCTGAATGTCCTAAAACACTTAAATTATTGATGAACTGTAATGTATGTGTATCCACTAAATTGTGTGATACGTGTTTACGCTACATAGCTTCAACTGCTTTAGTGAGTATATATAAATATACGACGCGTGCCTTTGTGAGGCATTTTAGCTTTTCCTCATAAATAGGCTAACATTATAAAGATAATGGGTTGTTATCACGTATCGCAAAGGGAGAAACCTGAAAAAGACGCAAGTACTCCACCCCGACGCATGTGCATTCAAAAGATAGAACCGCAACACCCACCAGGGGTTGGAATCAAACCCAGTACTTTAAGCACCGAATAGCTAGTCCAACCTATATACTAAACAAATATACATTGGCAAAGAACAAATTCGGTATGAGTGAAATGACATAAATATTACCCCATGCTCGTCAAAATTTCATTGGATACAATGTCTCTCCGCTGTTAAAGTGAGAAAATTTGGAAATGTAGATGACAGTTCAGTATCAAACTCATCACGAGTCATAATAATGAAATCCCCAATGTTCAGCAGTTTCGATCGGTAAAAAGTTGACAATCAGAAACGTATGCAAAAATATGACAATATTGATTTATAAAAATGTAAACATACAAATTAGATTTGAAGGGCCTTTAAGCATGCCAAGTCTTATGTGGCAGTATTTTAATCGAGTCACCGAGCAGTAATATTGAGATTTATTTCCATATTGCATATTGATTAATTCCATGCGATTCCACCTGATTGAAAACACACGAAATGGAATATTTTAGAATTGTCAAATGTTCGTTGTAATTCAGAACAATTTGACAATTTTTAATGATCCTTAATAAAATTTCCACTGTGTAAAATTCATACATTCATACACAGTCGAAATATTAATTTGTCTACAGAAAAACTATTCTTTGATTCTAATAAACAGTAGACAAATTCTAGGAGACATGCGCGAATATTGAAATGATCGCCACACGCATCCGTCATAGCTATCTTTTGGCGATAAACAGAACTAGATCACCACTTTTCAAAACTGACGCTAATGAGGAATCTATTTCAAAATGTAAACATTTCTTCCTTTTTTATGTGAAAAAATATAAAGACCGCATGCGGTGCTTCCGGTGTCAACTAATAAATATCGGCGAACAGAAAGTTAACGATAGAGAAAAGTAAAAAGAACTCGTCAAAAGCAGAAAAGGGTGAGTTGCGATTTCAAGATGCAATGCCAAAATAATCCGCCGCCAAATCTGTGTGTGCGGTGGTGTCTTACACACACAACTCCCGCTACTATATTATAGTAGTCAGCATGAGGTTGTCCTTGTTTATGACTTTGCTCGCCAAAGAGGACATTTCAAGGCTGCCGCTATTTTGTGACGTCATTCAGTTGACCTTGAATCTTGGAAACACGCGAGTAGTGGGAGCATTTTTATTGGTCCACGGAGCTTGAGATATGCACAATTTTGTATTTATTATTTTTTTTTTTTTTCATCTGCTTTCACTTCGCTCCTAGCGTTTCTAAACGAAAAATAAAATCACTCATTTCACTCCGAGATTGCTGACAAGAATATTCAGATTATGTTTATTTTTATTTTGTTCAGAATAGGAAAATATCACTATTTTTTCTTTAAAAGAAATATTTTGGGAAAGAAAAATAATCACGCAACTGTCGGAATGACATACGTTTTCATCCTATTTTACTTCTGAAAAATGTTTTTATTGAAATGTGCTATAGCTTATGTTATTGATGAAAAATATTTTTTGGATTTATACAAAATGCAGATGTTTAAAAGAATTTCTTTAAAAAAATTCAACTTTTTATACAATAACTAATTTTAGCAGAGATTTTCCGTTATAATTACGTTTGAACGATAAATATTTTGAATTTAATTTTGTAAATGGTTATGAGAAAGAATTTTATTATTTTCCATACTTACAGTAATCGATTACTGGACAATAATTTAATATGCTTCATTTGAATATTTTCTATTTTATACTTATTAAGTTTATTCTCTAGTTAAGTTAGAATAGATAATAATAAGTATTAAGTTCTATACTATATATCTGTTCTAGACTTATTAAATTTATTTATTTTGGAATGGTGTGAACATTTTTATACAACACTATGGATAATTTTTTTTTATAACATGGTGCGCTTTGTGTGTCAAAAAAGGACATTTTTAAAAATTTGCCATTATATAAATAGTTTTATTATTCTTAATAAAATAATGAATTTAATAATGTTTAGTTATTTTAGCAAATAAATTTCAAAATTTTTTTAATTAATCTTTTTTTACTTCTCTTTATAAATGTACATAGACATATGACGGAGCACCTGGTCTGTACCATAGGTTATCAGGTAATAGCCACGTAATAGATCTGGATGTAACAGGATTGCCACGAAATAAGAAAAAGGAAATACAATACTGCATTTCAGTACAATTCCAATGTTAGAAATTACAAAATGAATAGAAATAAGATATCGTCGACAAAACATTTACAGAATTTCCATTATAAAATTACACATAAGGAATGCAAATATTGGCGGAACAAGGTAAAATAATTTGGTGTTGATGTGGCGAAATTAGTGCCAACTTTTTCCTGTTGGATAGGATTTACACATCAACCGTTTTCATGTGTTCCAAAGAAAGTTCTCAAGCACTCATTCGACAAAAGAGTTTTCAAAGACAAACAGCTACCTTTTGTTCAGTTGTCGAATTGGGGACTTACCACTTAAAAAGAGAGCTATGAAACCTGAGACTACCATCTTTGGTAACATCCTACATGCTTGATTGCTGCGAGATATTTCTCTTGGTGATTCTGTTTCAGAACAATGCCAATAATTCCTCAGTCAGCTTTAGTGTAATGAAAACGTTTCAACAGGTATGAATATGAGTAATTTGAAGCAGATTAGAAATCTATTACTGTTTCCCCTGTCATTTCAATTTATAATGTTTATATCTTGTTAATATTTTGTGACAATCTTAATAAGTGTTTAAAGCAACAAATCTTTCAAAAACATTTTATTCCTTAAATACTTTTATTATATATATTTTTTTAAAAGAACACGAGATTCATACGAACTGAATTCGAGAGAAAAAATATGACTTTTATTACTCACTGTTTGCGATCAAAATTGCAACACTAGAAATGCTTGAAAATAAGAAGATGCAAAATATCTATATTACAGTCCATTTTGATGACGTAGAACAGACGACATTTGGAAATAAGCTGTGCTGTTGGTTTCGGACTTAGAAGCTGCTTTGTGAGACTAGTTTTCTAACAACGCCGTATTATGATGTCACGAATAAGAAATATGCTTACCATCAAATGCCAGAATTCAATAGAGATCGAATCTTTACTTATCGACAGTGTGGATTATTGTTCCGTGTTATTTTTATTCTCATTGGTCGAAATTCAATCTGTCGTTTGAATTGGGATCGAGGAGATATTGAGAATTATACTAAATGACATGCATAATATAGCGCTCAAAAGGCCTTTGAAAATTGTATAATCTCATTGCAGATCATTAGTCAAGAAATAGGCTTGTTTGCAGCAATTTTAATTACTGTTCGTACAGTATGGTAACGTTTTTAGCACCATGGCCACCATGGATTGGGCTTTCCTTGACAATGTAATACAGAAATGGAAGCCATTCTGGTTTCTCCATAAAAACCATACCAATCACAGCCAATCTCAATTTCACATGAAATAGTCTGATAGCGGTATACTTGTGTGAAAACTTCAAGATGAGTATTCGTCACCTAGCTGCATTTGATATCATTATGAACAATCGTCGCCAAAATGGTAGTCCACGGGAAAAATTCGCTGGTTCCCAGAAAAATTGAATTGAAGCTCATACTTTCCGATTATGATAACGATGTCTTAACCAACCAGACCACTGCAGCTCTCTAGTTATACCATATTAATGATACAGTTACAAATTATTATCCAGAAATTATGATATCTTGAAAATTTACTTAAAATAAAAGCATTATTCAGGGTATAGCAGTAAACGGTTCACTTTTCTTTTCAATGAATTCGTTGCAAATACTAAGTAAATGGTATGGTTGCCGAATGAAATTCACCTGCCACTCCATAGGTACCTTTTCACTTGGAGGACATAGCGACAATGACCACATTACGTGCCCCAGGTGCCTTGAGTGAACAAGACAGATCTTTGGTTAAGTCGGAATTCGAACTCAGTACCTTTAATAAAAATGGCGGTTTAACCAGCAAACCAATGGCTGTCAAGCCATTGATATTTTTGGGCAACTACGGCAGTCATTGTGTGTACAGCACCCGTCTCTTGCTCGGATTGATGATAATTTAGAAGGCAATTGATACATTTCATATATCTTAAAGTCGGTAGTCATGGCCTATCTTCGAAGTAAGCTAAACGTTATCTTTCAACAAAATAATGCTAGCTAGTGCACATCACCCCGTGTTCCGATTTTCCTCGATATAGTGGGTAATCGCTTGTTGTCCTTGCCTGCACGATTTCCAGATCTCTCACCAACAGAAAATATTTGGTTTCGGATTGCTCAGAGATCAATCCCTCTCAATTTGCCTAGTTTCACGAAAGGTGAAATAGACTAAACCAACATAGAATCAGTTGCTATTCGTTTCTTTTATCAAAGCCCATTTTAACTCTATGCCTAACATGTTAAGAGGAATTGTTTTTACCTTGATTAACTAACACTTTCTGAATCTTCTAACTTTCAAAAGCTTAATTTAAAATCTGTTTTTAAATTAAGCTATATCCATAGAAATTATATGGAAAGATTAATTCAGCAAAAAATAAATTACTCATACAAATAGAGTTTTGCAAATACACGCCATAGATTGGAAGGTTTGAAGCTCGATTATTGCTGCTTTTAAGCAGCGGAAGATGGCAATTACATTTTTTGCTTTGAGGTTTGGGATGTTCTGGTTGGTTAGGGTATCATTGTCCTTATTCTAATGTATTGAGTTTGAATCCCAACTTAACCGAAGATGATGCCGTTTTCACTAAAGATGGCTGGGGTACGTTAAATAAATCATAGTCGCAAGCAATGCCCTCCAAGTAAAATAACACCTCTAGAGGTGGCAAACCAAATAGGAGGTTTTCCATTTGGTTTCCTCTTCTGAATTATGAAGACTTTCACCCGATTGTAACACGTCACTATTTCTCTCAAAATGCTGTAAATTCAATGAAAAGTCTTATGAATAATATTTTCGTTATTATATTAGTAATATTTTCAAGTTCTTATGTTGTCTACCAGGGTGTGTCAAATTCTTGTCCGGGAATCCTTTTCTTCTTTGGTGACTCAAAGCCAAGAAGATTTTAATATAAATAATTATATGCAATAATCCTAACTTAAATGTTTTGTTGAAAAAAATAAAACTTTCTTTGGAGAAACGAATCGCTTTTAGCTTGAATAAACAGATTAATTTTGAGTTGAATTTCGTACATACAAATTAGGTGTAATTAACTGGAATTTGTAGACTGTCCTGTGTGTGTGTGTTATGGTAAAAATACGTTAAACATGCAATATTTTTTGCTAAGAATTCTTCACCACGAATTTAAATTAACTTTTTCTAACTGATAACAGCTGGATTAAAACCAACTTACCTAATAACCACATTTATTATTTAAGTATGAGATAATAAGTAATGATTGTTATGGTAACTATATATGTATATATAATATTTTTTGATAGTTTCATGTGAATGCTCTTTGTGCAGATGATTTTAATTTATTAACAATGTTTGCTAACACTGGTTCACCGTCTGGGTTGTTAACCTGCAGTTTTTACTAGATATTTTTCCTCGACAAACCTCATCATTAAAGTAAAATAACGATTTTTCAACAAGTTAATTTTTTTATGCTACATTTTTTACAAATTACATTGGTAATCCGAATTTATGGATTCATTATATTTAATCCTTAATTATTTATCCTTTTAAGAGATTTGGATTAAGTTTTCCAATATGTTTCCGTCTGGTTAATTTTTACCGATTAAAGACGTTAAATGCAGCCAAACCATTTTGTCATTTAAACATAATTTTCAATTATAATCAAATGATTAAGTAGATGCCTGAGCTGGCATCCTGTTCTTCACGCCACCCACAAAAAGGTGTTTTTTTTCCTCTTAGCACGATGATGTTAGGTTGGGTTAGGTATAGAAACCACCAACTCCTGGCAATGATGACGACGCTTTTTCCAACTGGGGAACGCACCTCGAAATTAAAGACAATTGCATCGCAACAATTATTTGTTTGTAATCAGTTTTCAGCACCTATTTCTGTCTAGAACATCGCCTTGTAATTTTGAACCACGATCAAGGGACAAAGTCGGCATCTGAGCTGACACTCTTCTGTCTATCTTACATTACATCAGTAGAAAGGCATTGTTACCACGACATATTTTAAGTGTCCCAGTTGACATGAGTGAATGCAATCGGGAAATGAACTCATAATCTCCCGTTCACAGGAATGATTTTCCCAAACAGGCCACAGCAATTTCTTACAATAATCATAGCAATAAATGTGTTGTTGCCGATATGGAAAAAAATGTAATTTTAAAATAAAATATTGACAGCATAAGGCTTTATACTTTTGTTTTCCAATATACAATAAAATAATGTACCGTCATTCATATTTCGATTCGGAAATATAGAAAAATACATCGTTTGTTATTATGTTAAATAATGATAAATGTTTATATATATATAAAATGTGCATGCAATTTCAAAAATACTTTTGCGAAAAATATCCTTGAATAAGTAGCTTATCGGTTGACACGAACTCTTAGAGTGGGAAATGATATAATCACTACTATTTTAAGAAAAGAAACCGGCGATTTTTATTAGAGAAATAAATTTTAATAGAAATCAGCATTAAAAACTAACAGAAAAAATGCATAAATATAGTTATAAATATAGCACTATGTCACACTTAATTCAATAGCCAAATGTTATTGTATACCATTATTTAATTACCTTCTTAGAAAACGTTTTATAGACACTGGGACATATTCACGTGTTACAAGGGAGGAAACTCGGAAAACTTCCATATATCGACCCAAAGAAATGTGTATGCAGAGTTTAAGTCTTTGTTTAGAGTATCTGGTACTAAACATGAAGCCTCTCACTATGAAACACAGGATATTAATACTGGGGCTAAAGTGTAAAAAAATTTAACATGCATTTCTTTGGTATAGAATATACTTTCAAGATTCATGGAATTTGTATTTGTAAAATCATATGACAGTAAAATATTTTAAATGTAATTTTATTTTGGTCTATGTTTATCGTAAAAAGTGCATAATTATTAAGAATCTTTAACAAGTCAGAGAACTGTTGAAACTGCAAACGTCGCGTAAGAATACAGCGATAAAGAAGCAGTAACTGATTACTTAGTACAATTTTACTTAGCAAAAAGTTTATTCAGTCATGATTTTATCGATTAAATCTGTTATTTCAAAATATTTTTTAATAAATTTCTACCAATAGTTAGTGCGTTACATCGAAAATTACATGTCTCTCAACAACATCCTTCTTGATACGAAAATAGGTAGAATACGTTGCGAAAATTGTTTTATTTGTATACAATTCATATTATACGGATTCATATGTAAAATACTAGCACAATTTATTATTAAAAAATATCTGCACTGCAACTTTTACTCAGATTTTAAAATTCTGGGATTCTAATAATTTTTCTAATATTTGTATGTAATGCACGTTTTTCAGAATATATCAATCTATTTTGTCGCACAAATTGGTAAATTGTCAATGAACTTGAATAAAAACATATTTCACCAGAAAAAATTATTTATGGGAAATTTTCGTGTTATATATAGCCTATTAAACCAAGAGAACTGTTATCAGTTTAAGCGTCGTTTGTGCTACTACCCTTTTTCAATTGTCACAAAATGGTTTTTAAAATCAATCTACAGCGAAAATGTTAACTTTTTTACTCTACCATTTTGACGGATGAAAAAAGCAAACGATTGAAGTTAATCAAAACAATTGTAAGCAAACGATACATTTCGAAAATGAAAGAAATATTTTTTAAAGTTGGAATATGGCAATTTAGAGCATCCTGTATTATTGTATAAAATTCGAATAATTTAATCTCCTTTCTATCTCGTATTTTTAGTTAACTAATGTAAAGAATGTGATAATTTTTTCACTGTCATAATTTATCCGAAAAAATTAAATAAATAACGTCTATTGAAAAAATGTCGTCAAAAAATGTCATTTAAATAGTCAAAACAGCTAGTACATTCATTTTCAAACACTGTGTCATACCACTTTTGTTTCTCGTCCAATTCTTAAAGTGTGCTGACAAATTTTAAAAATGTATATAGTAAAAATTATGCTTATTTTATTACCAGTAAAATTTGTTTAAATCGAAACAAAATACACAATAAAACATACTTGCTTGTACAGTTAAGTATCATATTTTTTTTACTGTTAAAATCTGTTTTTATCTTCGTTAATTGTGACCTTTTATAAAATGAAATATTTGCTCCACGTGAAGAAATTTCATGTGTTCTCACTATCTACAATTACAATTTTCTACATTTTATTTGTATGAATTCGGATTTTCAGTATTGACTAACATAAAAGAGGAAAAAAATCGAGACGGTTAAATGTAGAAGAAAAGTTAAATGAGAGTAGCATTGCCATTTTTACGACCAAATATAAATGAAATTATCAAAAAACATCGTGCTGAAATCTCTCATTAGCTGTATTCTCATTATTACTTTGTAAATTTAATCCTTTAATAACATTTTTTTTGACGACATTTTTTCAATAGACGTTATTTATTTAATTTTTAATATTTTATGTTATACATTCAAAATCATTATTATAAACAATTTTACACAGTGCATTATAGGTATCTAGATTTATCTTTTTT
>JAPDSC010147937.1:268521-331029 GCA_026290005.1 Latrodectus geometricus
GTTTTGAAGTTATTCTGTTAAAAATTTCTTTTGGCCGATGGTTAAAAGTTACAGGAAAATTATATTTTGATGGACGAGTTAGATTAATTAAGCCATTCAGCCGGAAATCTACTCACAAGATATAAACAGCGTTTCAAGGTTATAGGCACTTGAAACAAATGGTTATTTAACTAAACGTTGGGTGGAATATTAAATGCGTCTTTACTTTATTTATTTATTTATTTATTTGTTTATTTTTTATCTTTTTAGGTTTAATAAGGTCGGATATGAGGTCTTTCTAACAAGTATAGATAAGTTATTTCTTAAGTTCCTAGAATCGAGGTTTTCCTTGTTTCATTTTTGGTGCTGCATTTAATTTAACTAAAATAACATCTCCAAATATGACGCTGTGGTGGATAGTTTAAAAGGTGAAAATTATAGTATGATTTTTTTTAACATCCACCACTTAATTCCTCTCGTAAGAATATTTCTTCCTTCTGTAGCCTAATTCATAAGCGCCAAAAAGTAAATCCCGAAAACTCCCAAGCTTCCACTCCAACGAATACACAAAATACATTTTCTGTTATTTAGCATAACTTGCCACAATCCAAATGCTGTCTATTACTAGTCCATGGTGTCCATAAATAAAGCATCTTCATCAGTTTTATAGTCTAAAGATTGTTGTAAGGTATTTTTTTGTATACACCGTTTCATTTGCCAGATGGAAGGAATTGTCCTAGATAATGGGCCTTATTCATGTGCTCCAAGAGAGATAATAAGAGAAATTTCCAAGCACTTACCCCGATAGATGTATATGTGAAAAAAAAACGAGAAAATAAAAACCATTCTTCAACAACAGGTGGAATCGAACCATGGAGCTTTATTTTGCCTTACTTGGCTATGTGAGATGATATTAAACATTTAAAATATTTATATATATTATGAAAGATTAATCGCTAAGGTATTCACGATTTAAATGATATTAATACAATAGCATAACATGCCATATACACAGCTTTTTTTTTTCTTAATATTTTTTTCGAATACAAATATAATAACAAGTATTTTATAGCGGTACGCGAAAGTAAGCAGAATTAAATTTTAATTTATGAAAAAAAAAATTTTTTTTGTTTTAGTTTTTTATTAATTAATAATTGAATTTCTTGGTCCTGTGTGACTTTATCCTAAAGTAAAAATCTTTAAAGTAAAAAAATTAAAAACTTTCTAAAACTGGAAATTTCTAATGATAAACTTTGTTTTGGCAACTACATAGTTAAACATGAGTCTCAAATTATCTAGACATTTTCTGAAGTGAAATTAATTATGAAATAGATAGCTATACACATGAAGTTTTATAAGACTTTTTAAACATTCAGCACATTTTTTTCTTGGAAAAAACTCTGCTTTGGTTTTGGGATGTGACGGCAAAGGAAAAAATAATGATTTTAAAATGACAATAAAAATCAGAAAAAAAAATAATTACATCTTCTTAAAATTTCACACTGATATAGTTCTGTTGAATGGAAACATAAAATAATATAAATATAATATTAATAACAAAAAAGAGAGACGCTCATTTTTACGAACTGAAAGGACCGATAAAACAGTTCGTAAAATAGAAAAATAAGTTTTAAAACTATTTATTTGTTATTAAACTGCTTCCTCTTAATAAATAAAATTCTGTTAGAAAGAATTATTTGGTATGTACAACATAAGAAACACATGTAAAAGGAAATTCATACTTAAAAACAATTTGCATTTTCGTTTTATTTATGTTAAATCATGCACACTTATATATATACATTCAAATCGATTTTAGTGCGGTGAATAGAGACCGCATTAAATGTTGCTCAAAAGTAAAAAAAAAAAAAAATAAATAAATAAATTGATTTCACAACACAATAAAAAAGGATTTTTTATACGGCAAATAGGCACCGCTTAAAAAAGTCTCACGTAGAAAATAACTCAACTAGGAATAACTTTTTCAAATTCAAAACACGGAGCAAGTACGTACATTCAGGACAATGGTAAGGCAAAGCAGGAAAGCGAACTTATCGAAAATAAAGCAAGCATTTGAAATGAAAGATAAATATAGTAATAAGAAAAATTATATAAACCAGTTCTAAACTAGGAGCTTAAAAGAGCTGGATATATAATTCTTGTTTGTAGTTGGGTGACATTGTATATGCAATATAACAGGCAGGTGCAATATTTAAGCAATGCAAAGGAACGCATATGGTAAAAAAATAAATAAATGGTCAATCAAACCATTTAATTTTTTATTAATAGTTTTATCAATTATGTTTCAACCTGATAGAAATTTTTATATATCGTAAATAAAAAATCACACAAAAAAGCCCACATAAAACCAAGTTTGTGGATATATTTGTTTCTAAACAAAATTTTATCCTTTTTTTCCATTTAAGACTGTTGTTTTGCTCAAAAAAATAGGTCCATTAGCTGTTCATCTTCTTATTTTGTAGGCGATCGTAGCTCTACTTACTTTTTTTGTTTAATTTTTATTTATAATATTCTCAATGATCCCATAGTTCTTACCTACAAATTATATCGAAATCCACATTCAAAAAGTCCTAAAATGGAATTTCGCTCAGCAGTGGGTTCTTTGTCGAAGTTCTTGAATGAGCAACTCATTTTCATTCAAGTCATCAAATAAATGTCCTTGGCTACCTTCAGTTACTGTGGTAATAAATTCTGCAAGTCAAAATGACCTAGATATCATTTTTTCTGCAAAATCATTCACAAAGCTTAAATTGGCAATGCGGAAATTTGAAATGTCAAACATATAAGGCCACATTATTCCTTACAAGACTACTTTGCAATATATTTTCATTCGAAGATATTGATTACACTTTGATACATGGTGGGAGACAGTTTAACCGGGAGAAACCCCACAGGAATTGCTTAAAAAAATCCGAGATTTCAATATTATCAGTGCTTTTAGTGGTCCATAATTAGAATAGCTTACTATTCTACAATAATCTAAGTTTCTCAATCAAAAAATGACAAAAATGCTAAAAGAAAATTGAAAAAAAAAAAGAACATTTTATAAATACAAATGAACGAAAAATGAGTCCGCGAAAGATATTTTTCAGAATTTTAGTTCATAAATGAATTTTAGTTCGTAAAATTATATGAGACCCTACAATAGGCAGTTGTTTGTAAAATTTAAAGGGTTCGCGTAAATAAGCATCTTCTGAATAAATGCTTCTACTAAACGACTTAGTTCTATTATATATTTTAATTTACCTCACTTGAAAAATGGTTTTAAAAATTAAAAATAAAAAATGATAGGAAAATAGGAACAATTAACACATATGATATAAATATCCAAATGATCTAAGAGTTGTAAGCGAGTATTACACTTAGACATCGGATTATTTGAATAGTTTATGGATCCAATCTTGTGCTGACACTTAACGCCACCTACATTTGAACTATAGCTAAATCATGGACTGATGAATAATGTTATCCGTACACCATACACTGATATAGATGACAAAGGCGAAAGACATTTCCCCCAAAAATTATTCAAAATGCATAGCCATCTGAGTATGGTGATCTGCGATTGGTTCTTGGTATATTAAACGATAACTATTTCTCCGAAATGGCGTTTGCACAACCCTAAGCTACCAGTTTATTCCAAAATACAATAATCTTCATTCTTCTCAATAGTGCTTTCAAGAAATAAAATTTCAACTGTGGTATTTTAATGAGAGTTAGTGTTTAGTCCGTAGGTAGACAGCAGATAATGGTAATCAGTTTTAGAGTTAAATGCTTATAACTCATATTGATAAACATAGAAATTCAGCAGCCTTTAGTGAAGAAGATATATATTTGATCAGATTGGAAATCAAACCCATTATCTTCCAATAATGAGAAACCAGACGACCTTTGCCAACCAGACGACGGGGCCATTAAGACACAAGTGGATTCGTCCCTTTGAAATGTGCTGAAACCAATTTCAATTCAAAGTTGCCCATAACCTTGCTAACCTTTTAAAAATTAAAAGAGAGATCATTGCTAACATGATCATTGACCATGCTTTTAGGAATGGAAGAATAAAATATTTAATCTTAGCTATTGCTGAACAATTGAAGATTTTTTAATACTTTGTTGCAGACACACAAAAGCCATTTTGCAAGCCATTTAAATATTCTATATGTTTTTGCTTACCGGTATGCATTTTCATCGGTAGGAATCATTGACTCAGTGGGAGGATGAAAATCCGGAAAACATCCGAGCACCCATGTCGACAAGCGTATTCAGACATTAATGTGACCACCATGTAATTTTGACGTTGATGTTAAATAAACAATAACAGAAGGCAGCACTGTGCAATTGAGGATATATATAAAGGGTATGGGTAAGGGCTTAGGTAAACATTGCAATTGTGTAAGGGCTTAGGTAAACTTGGCAATGGAGAGAGGCTTTCGGCCGTCATGATAAAAGTATACCGTTTATAGCGAAATGGGATTGTCCAAAATCAACGGTATGGCAAGTGTAGTGAGTGCACCACAGTCTATAGATGACAAAGGTGAATGACGGTTGCAGAGATGCGTTCGGGCGAATTGACATGATACCCCTGAGCAACTAATGGCCCAGATGAACCAAGGAGCTACCAACAGTGTCTTCCAAACAGTGTCCTCCAACAGTGTCTTCTTGATTGTTGTTCAGTAGCGACGAAAACTGGAATTTGCACTCGTGTAATGCAAGCTAGATATCCACTGAGTGGTGACTAGTACAGCGTTTTTCGATGAATCTTGTTTTATGCTCCATCGGATAGATAAACGTTGGTGTATATGACGTGAAACCACTGAAAGCAAACACCATACAACTATTGCCAGGAAGTTGCAGGCTGGAGGAGAAAGCATTAGCTCTGGGGAACGTTTTCCCTGGCATTCTCTGGGTTCATTCATCATTGTGGATGGCACGATGTATCAATACAAGAACGAGTCTATTCTTGCTTACCCTATATGGGCAATGTATTTCCTCTGGATGAGGGCATCTACAAGGAAGACAATGCAAGGCATATACATCTAGCAATTTACATGCGTTATTCGAAGAGCACCAGGAGGAGTTTATCTTTCTCCTCTGGCCGGCAAACTCACCTGACTGATACTCAATCGAGAATCTGTGGAACCATCTCGATCGGATTAATCGCGGTCTAGATCCTCGTCAGCGTAATCTAACGCAGTTGGCGACAGCACTGGGTTGGCTTAGCTGAACATACCAGTGAACATCTTCCGGAATCTAATTGACTCTCTTCTTGCATGTCTGGTAACAGTCTGCTCTGCGAAAGGTAATTACTCTAACTTTTGACAAGAGGTCACATTAGTTGTATAGACTGTGTACATAAAATCATAAAAATAACATCCACCTCCCTCCAATTAGAGTAGTATTAGCATTATTAGCCCACAGTGAAGCCAAGTCAGCATCCACGGGAACACGAAGACACTAGATTTAGTGGGAGATCTTCATGCGGTGACAAATTAAAATCATAAGTGTTTGGTAGTTCAGTTTTTTTCGCGATATAGGATCGGGAGGGAGTGAAACGAGGATCCAAGTTTAGGGGTTGATCTCGTCCCTCAGCCTTGATTCAAAATGACTAGATACATTTAATTGTGTTTAGTGCTATTGTAAAAGTGAGCATCAGAACTGTGTCACAAAGCCTACATGTGTGTCACTTTAAAAAACGAGCTGAATGATAGCCTTCGAATCATCAGTTCGTTTCGAATCCCACTTATTTGTTGGGTTTGATTTTGAATTTACTTTAAAATTTTTGAGCCCTCCTGTGAAAACAATCTTCTGAATGGCAAAAAAGCCAAACCAATCTATTGCTCTAAAATATGTATAAAAAAATCCTTTGAAATTAGTTTAATTTTGGTTTTAAGCGAAATATTGAAAATATTGTTTTATAATAAAAAAATAAATAACTCATCAAAAATGTCAACAAAAGAGTTTTCACACTCTAGGTGCAATCTGATATATTTCTAATATAGTTTTCAAATGCAAAATAAGATATGAAATTTTTGATAAAAGCCTATCGAATTTTTTGGTGTTTTTATTCAAAATGCACACGAAAATCCACCACTTTCTCCCATCGATAAAGGGGTCTTATGACTCCTGCATCTGGATATCGGAAAAATTTTCTCAGGATAATGAACCATTCATTCTAAGATGATGATAAAAGAAAATAAGCAGATAAGTGACGAAACACCTGGTGTTCATGCCGTTTATTCTTTTTACAAGAATATTTTTAATCTCATAGTAATTATTCAAATTTCATTTAGCTTTTCAAAACATTATGCATCCAAAAGAGAATAAAACTGAAGTATTAAAAGGAAATCTAGTTCTGTTAAAGGGGTTCTTCAAAGTTCTAGTTTTTAAAGTTATGGTAAACTGTTGAGGAGGGAGGGGGGGGGAGAGATTTTATTTATTGAGGATTTAATTATTGGCTAGAAAAATAACGTGCCATCAATTTTGATAGTTGTATTTCTAGAGATATGCGAATGCGGCCCATTATCTATAAAAGATTTCTTGAAAAGCTGAATTCACCGAGAGCTCAAACGGTAATCTGGTCTGTCACCAACTTCAAGGATATAGCTCTTCAAAAGGAAAGATCCTGGATTTGACTCTCTCGATTTTAAAACACGTGATTCATTTCATTTTCCTGATTTTATTCTACTGTTGGTGTGAATACATGGAAATTTTTGAATAGGGGTCACTCTCTATGAAAACGAGGAGTTTCTAGGCAGGCAATAGTGCTAGATATTAAAATAAATCTCACAAAGGATTTCTGTTTTAAAGCTATCGATTATAATATTTATATATAATTGATATACATAAAGGATCATTATTCAGATTTTCGAATCTTAAATTTTTCTCAGGATTCGAGAATCTGAATTTCTATTTAAAACCTGCCATTTGATTTTTATAATATTTTTTTGTTAGATCCAATGCTATAGAAATTTATTTTAGGCATTTAAATAAAGTGAAATTCCTTTTCATGGCCGTAAAAAATATGTTATGTTTTTTTTAACTAACTTCGAAAATGAATACCAAGACGCCTATTTAGGTTGTCCAGTTGTAAATTCGGCTTCACTTATAGTCATGAAATTTCTTATGTATCACTCTCTAACTTTCATCACTTGCGTTCTGGGGCTTTGGAATAAGATGTGGTGGACTATTTTTTTGGTTGCTAATCTATCTGTAGGTTTCCATTTTGCACACTAAAGTCAAGATTATATGAGATTTATTGCACAGTTTAAAGTGGGTTCTGAACCGGCATAAGTATCCATACCCAAGGTGGGACTCGAATCCACGAGCTGTTGAAGAGCGCTGTTGACTAGAACTAACCGTTCTCTTCAGCTGGCAGCTCAATAATCGCTGCAGGATAAAGCTTCCTTTGAAGGAACTGTATGAGGTTAGAGTGAGATGTGATATTTTTTTTAACTGTGGTCATTTGACCGGAAGTTTTCGGACTTATACTGTTCTTTTTATAGGTGTTTGAATTGATCCTGATTCCAGTGCACTTAAATCAATGAATGAAAATATATCGATTTTTTATTATATATTCATAATTATTTTAATATTTATAGGTTACTAATAAGTAGAAAAGAAGTGGGAAAATCAGATTATTTCTGGGTAGAATTACTTGAACAAATTTAAATGGAAAGTTTGGACATTTGTTACTAAGTCTAAATTGTTGAAAGGGTGTTTCATCAAGAAAATTTTCGCGATTTATCACCAATTCATAGAAAACTTCGTTTCATGTACTACTTTTTACCATTGCTGACTTCCTTGAAAGTGAGCCGAGGTGGCCTGGTTGGTTAGGGCGATCGTCCCGTTATCTGTAATGAGTTCGAATCCCGTCCCAATCAAAGATCCGTCATGTCCGCTAATGGTAGTTAGGAGACGATAAATATGTAGTAGTACCAATTTCTTCCATGTGAGAGAAATGATACCTCTGGGGTAGCACGCTAAGTATTGGGGAATCTTCTGCTTGTTCCCTGCTTCATAATTACGAACACCCGGCTGCTTCTTAACTAGTAGAGCTTAAGTCAGGGCTGATGCAGGGAAGCATACTGGAGCAACAACTTCCTTAAAAGTTGTTGGAAGATGAACGGTTGTAGGAAAATAAAAAAAAGTAGCTAAAATCTAGTTTTTTCTGAGATTTACTCTAGTCAATGTAAAATGATTTACTGAGATTTACAATGTTTATTATTTCAAACCCCTCAAAAATATATTTACATTGACAGTGTTCCAAAGTAAAAAGAAGCGGTCATTCGATTTAGATGGCATGAAGTGGTTGATATGGGTGAATTATTTTCTACGTATGGATTGCTTTTTGTAGATCGGAAACATTCATATCTCATATTATAACATTACATATATGAATTAAATTTTCTTAAAATTCATATTGAAATCTAAGATTTTCACGAATTTTTTCATTCCTCAGTGGCGAGCAACAGGAGTGAAATTTAAAAACACTCCCACATGCAATTACTATCAATTCTTCATCGAGGATTTAAAAAAAAATGTTAAATAAAAAGCACTCTTCAGAAATATATACATTTTTTACAGTAAGATGCAAATAAAATTATTATAATGAAACCTAAGTAATAAAATAATTGTGTGCGCTAATATATATATATATATATATATATGTGTGTGTGTGTGTGTGTGTGCATGTGATGCGTATATTACGATGCAATCATACTAATTTCCTAAATTTAATTATGTGCAGATACAACCCCAATAAATTTGAAGGTTTAAATTCAAAATCGCGCTTAGAATAAAATCTACATGATCTAAAATTAAAACTACATGTCTAGAATATAAATTCATTATCTAGAATAAGTTATAGGTTAGACGTTTCTTTTTTTTTTGCTTAATTAAAAAGGAAGCGTTATATATTTTAAACCAATAAAAAATTTTTGGCCGGGTTGTGTGACAGTATAATTATCATTAAATAGTTTGCTATTCACCAAAAACATATATGTCGCCAAATGTTATTAATCTTAATAATTTGTTTTTAAAATATGAGGAAAAGAAAACAGAGCAATTAAATTATAAATCCATTGAAATAAATGGATAAAAACTTTATTTTTAATTCGTATTCTCTAATTTTTTAATCATAATCTAAAAATAAAATGTGTATAAAACTAAGAGTTTAAAAATATAAAAAGCACTGACACTAAACTACAACATTTAACTCTAAATTGCGGTATTTGCGACATATTGTTTTTCGCGGTAATAGTCACGTAATAATATATAAGTACCTATATTTTGAATAAATGATCATTTAATTATTTTTTAAATGAGAATTATAAATGTAAATACAGCAGAAAATATTGGGAATATTTTTGGTCTCCGAAGATTTGTAAAAGATTCGAATCTCAAATCTTTAAGGCCTCGTTTTGACATGAAGTGATATGTATTATGCAGGATTATGCGTAAAAAGTGTAATTCATTTACTTGTCATTGTTTTCTTATCTCATCATAAGACTTTCTTTCAAATTTTCACTACGTAAACACACAGTACCAGATTTATTCAATGAATTAGCGATTCCGTCTTCAACCCTTTCGTTTTTCAACTTCCTCCATCACAAATCAAACGAAAATATTCGTAGTCATTGTTGCTCTACAGCTGATGCCATTTTCGCTATGCTAATATCGTCACTTATTATTGCAGAAGTGTCAAGAATCATTCCACGCAATGTTTACGGGGATGCTAATGAATTTCCAAGGTCGCGAAAAAGACAAATTCCGATCTCACGAAGTGTCCATTTAGGTTTTCGCTATTAACATAACGGTAAAAAAAATAATTGTAATGAGAACAGATGAAGAGAGAAAACGCAGTAAGGCTTGTTGTCCTTGCAAACGGAAAAAAAAAAAAAAAAAAAAAAAAAAAAAAAAGCAGAACGAGCATTCTTTATTTCCAGCCAAAGAAGTTTGTAACCTATCCGAAAACATAATAACATCCGGAAAGTTATATCGTCCTTACCGATGTCCTATTTAGGGTATCGAGAAATCTCGGTAATGAAATAGTTAAATCAAATAACAGTAGAGAAAAAAAAAGAATAAAATTTTACACTATAGGAAGTCATTGAAATCAAACGATTTTCGTAAACACCATGAATAAAATCAGGGAATGAGTCCAAACGTATCTACCTGTTGAATTCTACTTTAAAAAAAATTTTAATTTTTTCTATATTTAAGAAATATTATTATTTAATTTTTAATTATTCATTTCTATACATACTTCAATTATATTCATACGGTTATTCAGATAGAAAAGCTTCACGCTGAAAATAAATACTAAATAAAATAAAAATAAAAAATAAAATAAAATAAATAAAAAAAAATACGAATTCTTTTTAAGAGCAATTATTATCCCCAATTAAGTTGACAAAAGTTTAAAAATTGATGCTTAATTTTTTTGCATAATTTAGTGTTGATTGTAAAATGTAAGTAAGAAAGGAAATTTCTTAATATATGTAATTTAGTTTTTAAAAAAGGAAGAAAATTCTACACAACTAAGCAATCAAAATATTTTGTAAACAAGGAACGAGTACAAGTAAATCTAATCTATCAGTACAATTCTAATCTTGAGAATTCACATAATTTTTATTGTTTTAAATCAGTAATTATTTAAAAGAAGCTTTTTTAATAATTCATTGCATGTTCGCTCCACCAGAGTTAACATTCTATGTATATAATTCAAATATATTTATATTTTATTCCCGGTAAACGATTTCATCGTACACATTTAACATCATGAAATTAGTGCAATGAATTCTTTTGCTTCAAAGAATAAAAATCCCATTTTTTTTAATTAAAATCATGTTATTAATCAATGATGAATTTTTTTAAGCATTTTTATTAAATTAACTTTTAATATTAAACTGAATAAATGTTTTGTTAATTTTTCATATATTTTATCATTTTTTAAAAGTCAACGTATTATTAAAATGTATAAACACTAAAAAGATTTAATTTTTTAAATTGACATTTAAATTTCAAATTTTTCGGTTAGAAAACGATTATGAAATACTTGCGGATCAACCAATATTTTTTGGAAAATTATTGAAATAAATATTGGTAAATGAATAATTACCTTTGTCATTGGATAATTACATCGCTTAAAAATTTTAGTGACGATTCTTTTCCTTTTCTGGCTGTTAAAGTAATTTATTATTCAAATCAATTTGAACATCCAGATAGCTAACAAGTTGTTCTATTACTCTAAATAGGCTGATGGAAGAGTTTTCTACACTCTCTATCATGGAAATTTACTATTGTATGATGAAAAAAATTCAACGTAAGTGGCTAATTCTTGCTTTTAATTGTATAAATATAAGATTTTCATTAGTACACCATCTTTATGGAATAGAGTACTAGATTATTTCTTATTTGTCTTAATGTTCCATTTAGAGTTAATAAAAAAGATTTAAATTATATATATTGATAAAAGGAAATACGATTAAAATTTATTCCTTGTAAATAATTAATTTCATTTCTGTTATGGATTTATGAAACTTCTTTTAGTATATAGGATTCTCAATTTTGTAAATCATTGCTTTATCACACTGATAAATACGTTAATTTTCTATAATTAATATATTAACAATAAATATTAATACATTTACAATTTGTAATTTTTTTTAACTACCTATATAATATTTAATATATTGATAAATTTTGCTTTAAGATAGATCTCTATGCATGAAACAACTTTTACGTAAGTTGTTGCAAGATGGGACCAGTAGTGAAACTGAATTTCGGATCATGTAGCTGTCGAAGGCTGTTGTAAGTCATTTCAACATCAACAAACCCTAACATCACCTGGGTGGCCAATACTCTTAAGCAAAATTGGAAATGGTCTTGGAAAATTACCAAGTATTTTCTTCTATCCCATCTACTTCAAACAACAGGAAATGGATATTGTTCCCCTGATTTATGCGTGATCGTCTGACGAGGTGGGTGCTTGGGAGTTTTCTCTTTCCTTGCGACACGTGAATTCGACTCACTGTCCATAAAATATCTTTGAAGGGACATTAAGCAATTAACATTAAAATATTTTACAAAAATGTTTGTCATTAGATAGTTTATAATGCAAATCCAAAATCATAATCGTTAGTACTCACCGCGGCATGATGGTAAGACAGTGAGACAAGTGAAAAATGGAACAATTTCTCTCGAAAGTTCTCAGGGAATGAAAATTGCGAGATAAGAATGCCTTTCAATAATCTTAGACCATTAGGAGGTCTACTTTGCGGTGATAAGATTATAGGGCCCCATTGTGACTTAGTAGTAGGATCACTTTTTTCCATAAAGAAATAAATATATTCCGAATACCAGTTACTGTTCGAAAGCTGAAGCTAAAAGTCGATACCAATTACTGAACCAGTTACTATTCGAAAATTAAAGCTAAATGTCGATACCAGTTATTTTACAAATATAAGTTACTGTTTGAACATTGAAGCTTAAGGTCAATCAATACCAGTTATTTTATTAATAACAATAGCTGTTCAAACATTGGAGCTAAAGTTCAAGTGTTCGCAAGTAACTGGTGAATTGTTCGCAAGATAAATGCTCTATTTTCTATATATATGCCACATACAAAAAGCTAGCTCATCAATACTTATATATAGTGAGAGTATCATAACAAGTGAACATTTAAAAAAGGCAAATAAAGCAACTTATTATCTGGCCGCGATAAAGTCATCACATCTGAATTTCTCTCAACTAACTTTGCCTATATATTTCAGAAGAAAATGGCTCTACATTATTTGATACAATGAGTTTTCTTAAACTTTTTACCTGGAGGAATAAATTCACGGATAACAATAGGTTATTAATATAATTAAATTCTATAATACCATTATCTTAAAGACGGTAAAACTTGTGTAGTACGCTTAACGAGAAATAATTTTTTACTTTGCATTTTTCTTCGCACTGAATGAAGATGTTACATATATATGTGAAGACAACGATATACGTTAAAGAATGAAACTATTGAAAGAGGCAAAATGATAATTCTTGCTTTCTTAGCAGATGATAATTGACTTTTCTCTATTCTGAAATTTTTACCATTCTCAGGAAACCAGCTGTTTTTCTGTCATCACACATTCCATACCAAAAATCTCTCTACAACTATTTAATAAATTCATCGCACATCTATAGTATGTTTGCAGTATAGATAAGTATTTACACAAAACATATTTTCTGCTTTTAAGAACCTTAGTCCGATGGAGCAGTGGTAGCGTTTTGCTCCCCAAACGCAGAGGTTCTATCCTCGGAATGAGAAAATCGACTTCACCTTTCATTTCTTCAATGGGGTTGACAAAACTGAGTTCCAAATATGCTTGGAACTAAACACTGGAGGCCATTAGGCTGAACATCTAACCGGGACATAGGCTTCTCACTCCAGGACCTTTGTTCAAGAAAACATATGGGCGCTGTGGGTCTTGGCCCCCGATGGGCAGTCGTGCCACTGGGTTTAATTTAGTTTCGTATCTTAAGTGAAATTAATACTTATTCTAAGCGTGCCGACAGTATGAAGTTAAGTGATTGGCAAATTAGTCTTTTATTTAATTGTTTGTGAGTTCGGCTCCCATGCTCAATGACTTAAGTAATTCGAAATGTTTAAAAAGGATAAGTCCCGATTCAATTAATATTCTTGTGTAAAAAGCGTCAGTATAGTGACATATTTTAAATTTGGACAATTTCTTTTCTTGGAGTATTTATAGAGTTTCAAAAAGGAGAATTAAAAGATAATGAATTATACTTAAGTATGAAGGTATTTCATATATTTTATTAAAATTTCCTGTCTAATGTATGATATCTCCATGTATTCTGAAAGAAATGAATCATACCAATAAGTTCCTTCAAAATATAACAGAAATCGTCTGTGTATATGTGTGTGAGTTTTACTTAATCTCACAGAATTTTTTCATTCTTTCACGGAAATAATCATTTACGATGACTTTATAATAAATATTTTTCTTTAAATAAAGGAGTGAAATGCAATTTTTTGACGATTTAAAACTAAAATTTCAGAAAATTAATTAGAAAATCTCACAAACGCAATAAAATATAGCAATTGGTAGTTTTGAAAAAATAAATACCTCGAAATATTTTTAAAAATATCTTAATAAATTTGCAAAAAAGAATATTAAATATTACGCGTGGATGGAAATAATTTCAAATTGCCAAGACAGTTCATAGGCTTGGGGATATCTGCTTATATCCTTTTCACTCATTTTATTAGTATTTAAAATAAATTATCATAAGAGGAAACACTTTAACTGAACACCAGTAACATATAGAGCATTAAATGTAAGAAATTTTGACTCTTGTTCGCAAAATTATGAAATTAAACTATGGCAATAGTAACTCAATAGGGAAAGTTATTCTTGCTCTGGAAGATCATGGATTCGTAACATGTTTTTTAATATAATCGATCAAAAAAGAACTTAAATTTAACTTGTTGTCTTTGATTTCAGATTGTCGAAATTTAATGTAGCAGAGCTTTAAGCAAAATTAACTGGATTGCCTGACGAATATTTATTTTCAAACACGAAACTAATCATTTATCTGAAATAAAAACAATACATCTCAAGTAAAAGAGTTCCAAAATTAATTTTAATTCGAGTTTGTGTGGAATAAGTATTCCATCATTCTTTGTCTTCTGAATGAAAAGCCGCTAAACACATAGAAAAGAGACTTATAATCTTGAACCATGATCAAGAGATAAGGTTGACACCTGAATTGGCATCAGCCACTACAATTATACCAGGGAGAGGCATTACCTGCTGGATTCTTAGCTTACGTAGGCTTTCTCATCAGTTAGCTGCGTCAGATATATAATCCATTACAGCCCAATTAAGAAAGGAAACGAAGCTTTCACCAGTCAGTCTACCGAGTTCGTCGAATTTGAGAAATTGGTATCAAAAGTACGTAATATAAACAGTAAACTGCGTGAAACAAAACTGAACAGGTACTGAAAATATTCTATAAGCATAATTAAAGAAGCTAAAGAAAACAGGCTTAAATTTTTAAAAAATTCATTTCTTTTATTAAATTAAAATTTAGGAAAAATTTACGTCAGGAACTCCACTTACAAGATAAAAGCAACTGAAATTTTTAAATTGTTGCTGTTAAAGATATTTTCAATTATTAATAAAATTGTTAAATTAAATTTCTTTAAATTATTATAAATGCAATTGGAATAAATACGAATTATTAACCGAAACTCATATTCTTACCACAGCGAAATGCCCGAAGAATATTCCTTTCCGAATTAAATATCGTTTGACATCAATCAGAATTACAAAATTAATTTTTATTTGTAAACTTAACATAGTAATCAGTATATAGCTCCAATTGATTAATCATTTTACGAACGTGATCTCTGATTTCTTTTCTTCACTTGGCAAAGATCTTTTTATGCTTGCAAAAATGAGTCTACAGATGCTGCAGGCTATCAACTGGTACATATGATCGATCACCAGTGATTAAAAGTAATGGAAAATTAAAAATATCTATAAATACAAAAATATTATTTAAATAATCCATTTCGAACATTTACAATAATTTAGGAAGTTTATGGTAAATGATTTCTAATAAATTATTTTTTACATACGCAATTATTTTCTCATTTTTTAAAGTCAAACGCTTCCAGCAATATTTGGAATTCTATGGAAAATTAATTTTAAGCAAAGCTAAATGTTATTAAACTCTTGTATTTTTATGTAAACGAGTATTATAATTTTAATTAAATTTTTTGAGAATTTTATTCTTGAATAAATAACTTTTAAATTCTTAAAGCTATTTTGCTCAGAGGATTTTGACTTTTAAATGCATTTTTTTTTACTATAATCTTTTCATGCAATATTTAATTCCCATTTAATTAAATGTTAAGCATAATGTACGGTGCAAAATTAATGTCCTTAATTTCTAAGACTATCTTTAGTATTTTATCGGATTTTCTGATAAATATGTTGTGAAACACGAAGTCTTTTTTTGCATAATTACTTTAAATTTTAAAAAGCAAGATAAATTGTAGCTACTGAAGTTATAAACAAGAAGGAATTTCTTAGGTCGAAAAGTAATTTACATAAATTGCGACGTTTTGAAGAGATAATAATTTATTTTCCTTTGAAAATGTAACCTTGGTTTCAAATGTAGCTTAACTGCTTTTCTTCCATTTAAGATAAGTACGATAGGCATAGTTGAATGATTGGTATACTAATCATTAAATTATTCCAATCAATGATTTAATGATTTTTACTATGATTGGTGTTATAAATTAAATTTCGAGTAATGTATTTACAATTTTCTTACATGCCATTCATTCTTTTTCCAAATTCCATTTTAATAGTCCTTAATTATAATGTTTTTGTTAAATTATTTTAATTGAATTAAATTGAAAAGTTATGGCACATAAAAAAACTCGTCTTTAGCTGATGTAATATTTTTTGTAATTGAATTGTTTTACAACTCTGCATTCACTTATTATTCATCAAAAATATTAGACAAAAATCTATAGCTTAAAGTGAATTCCAACCTATAACAAATTTCTATTCCTCAAGTGGGCGTTGAATCCGAGAACTGTTAAACTGAAAAAGAGAGTTTATACCGTTATTGATTGCTATGATCTTAACTGTTATATTAATGCATAAATATGTTGTAAATTACCTTTTAGTAAATTCTTAGGATAACAATATTATTCCAAATACCTTCAAAATATAATTTTTTCTTTATAATTACGCTTTAAAATTTTGAAGATTCAAATTTTGAAAAATAAAAGTAGAACGCTAGATATCTTGATATAAGATTCCTTCCATTGGTTTTAGTCGTTTCATATCCGGACAAAAACACGCTGCACATGCAGAATAAGGATTATACATGATTTTTTTTTATTTCTGAAAGTTTCTAATTTATTTTAATACGCAGTCGAAATTAATATTTCATGTCATTGAACTAAATTAATAACTGGGAAAATTCTGTAACCGCAAACCGTGGAAAAGGGAAAGTCGATAAAGAAAGATTGACTCACAAACCTTGCAATTTCTAGCGAAATCTCTTCTGAAAACAACCATGGGATGTTACTGTTTCCAGAAAATGCAGAGATTATTGCTATATGGCGTTAATAAGTCAACGATTGACGATGAATTCACCGATTATCAAAGCTGTCTGGTTTCGTGTCTATTTTCATGCACAAATAAAAAACAGGCTCATATTTGTCAATTTTTGAATTTATAAATCGAAGAATTCACCTATAATTAATTTATATCTCAACAATTGTTTTTTTCGAATGATGGTTGATTGAACAAAGTGTTACAGTTTAAAGGAAATTTCAATCTATTATAAGCGATCAGGTCAATGAAGGGAATCGAATCCACGAAATATGGAAACGAAAAACGTAGCTCTACAACTCGGCTTACGGTTATTGAAATGTAAAAAGAAAGAATAATAATTCGCATTTTTTTGTATGCAATTAAAATCATTAAACTTAAATATTAATGAGTATTTCCCTCATATGTAGAAAACTAGAAGGAAAAAACTGAATTTTATTGACATTAAATATTCAATTATTACTTTATTAAGATTGGGTTGCTCATCGCTTTACGGTCACTTTTTGCACATGAGATCTAATTCCTTAAATCGGATAATATAATTTAAAGTAATAGTGTTTGAAAGTTTTCCATTTCTTCCCTTGTAACAAAATAATTTGTTGTGGATGTTAAATGTGTTGCTGTGGAAGCCACCTTTATTGAATGATGAGTCTATTGTCTATTAAGAGATATTAATCTGTTAAGAAGCCCGGTGGGGCAAAGTGGAGTTGTTTCACGCTTCCTACACACAGGCCCGAGACTCCATCCTCGGATGTGGTTGGCTCAAACTTTCACCTTTTCAGTAAGTCGATAAAACTGTGTTCCAAGCATGCTTGACAACTAAATACTGGGGGTTTATTATTAGGCTGATCACCAAACCGGGGCATATGCCTTACATACCAGACCTCTGAGTAGAGAAAACAGATATGGGCGTTGTAGGCCTTAGTTTTCGAATGGACTATTGTGATTTTACTATGGTAATTTACTATTGTGATATTGTGATTGTGGACAGATTTTAGTATTTTTACTAATCTGTTCATTAATATAAACCGTATCTTATAGTTTATGTTAATAAACAGATTAATATCTTTTTCCGATCAATTGGTTGAGACTGTAATTGAAACTAATATAATAAATGAAAAATCAAGTCTATTGAAATGTATTCTAATTTTAAGAAAAAAATCAGGCACTGTAATTTTACGTTTATTAACCTCTTTCAACTCTCAACACAATTCTTTATATATGCTTAATTTTCTGCACGTTAACAGAAATATAATTTTTAAGCACTTCCGTAAATTTCTCACTTAAAATTTTTAATTGCTGACACATGATGTTGTTTTGATGGCAGGAAATCAATAATTTCTCCATTCAATCAGTTCATTAATACGAGATTCAAATTTTCTCATCAAGCCTATTCTTTTTTTAATTTAACTTTTTAATTACATGATTTTTTTCTCCATTTTTTAAAAGATCTGACACTATAATACTGAAATTAGTATCTATGGAAAAATCTATAAAAATGTGTTACTGCAGAAATTTATTAATTTAGCACCACAACTCTGATATTTTAAACAGCATTTTTTTATTAGAAAAAATATTAACTGGCTCTTCGAAGTGAAAGATCTCTGATTCGATTACAGCTATTGCTGAACAAAGGGCGAAAAAGAAATGAGTTGTTGTTTTCTACAAGCTCGGATGTTAGTTTGAGTAAGTGAAATACCCAAAAAAGTAAACTTTACTTTTCGGATATTTCTATCACATACAACACATAATTTGACAGAAAAGTTGCAGTAAAATTCCTTTAAATTATTTATTTATTCATTTTATTTCAGTTTGGTTACTTTTTTCTAATTTATCAATAATTTGAATAAATAATTAATTTTTTTTAAATAATAATAATAATTATAAGAAAATAAAAAATTAAAATCATAAAAATTATTAATAAAATTAGATAACTCGCTTAAGGTATTTTGTTTTAATGAATCATTGCAAAATTATTTTCAGATATATATAAATATGACTTTTATTTAAATTTTTTATTGCACTGAAATATTTCTCTTGGATGCTCTCAACACGAAAGCGTAAGCTATAATTGACAGCAAAGAGAAAAATAATGGTAAAAATATGCCTCAACTTTCATGAATGTATTTTGAAATAGAAAATTTCACAGTTAGAGGGAAAATGGTTTCACCTCTAACCCAGATAAAAGGATTTTCTAGTTTTAATAGATAAATAAAAATATAAATCTTTCGTTATAATCGATAAATATTATAAATTTCATGAAGACAGTTAATTATTCAGCTAAGGCAACCGAACAAGCTTCCCGAATCTTCCAAGAATTGGGTCAAAACCCCCACATAGCAGCGGCGTTTTCGACATTTAACAAACAAGAAAGTACAAGTTTACTTTTTACTTAGTTGAACAACCGTAAACTCCGCAAGAGCCCAGGTTTTGAAAGTTCCGCTATTTTTCCGCACCTCGGAATGCGCAAAATGCAGGGGTAAAAAAGAAACGCCCTGACATCGTTAACGAAGGTATGCAGTGCCTCATCTTCATCAATCTCTGATGAAAGCGAAATTTTTCCAAGACTTGAAAAAAATTTAAAAATTTCGAGAATGTTCTAAAATAGCACCCGGATATCACAAGCGAAGAGAGTTGTTGACAGTGAGTCTATATCTTTGAATTTTTTTTCCTGTGCCAGGAGTTCCCTCTGTGGGTGGTGTTCAACTCGTCAGTGATAGTTTCATTCGAATGAAAATGGTTCATTCTGAAGCCACTATTCTTGTCAACTGTAATCACATAACACAACCACTGCACTCATCATTCTAAACTACGATATAGTGAAGGAGTCAACTGATCCTCTTCAAATTTCTGGGCCATACCAGCAGACTGCAATCTCTAGAAACTTTAAACATGAACATGCCTTCTCAACATTGCGATATTGGGCAAAATCTGTGGTCAAACTTTTTATATTAAGTAAGAAAATAATAGTTTCATAGTTCTGTGGCTCTTGAAATAGATTTGCAGTCTGCATGCACACTTGCCGAGGGTGCAATTGTGCTCGGGGGTTTTCCTTCAAAGCAAATGCGAACTACAATTTAAGTACGGGGGTATTTCTATATTATTTATAACTATCAACAGCTTATAGGCTTATCTGCAATGCACTGTCAAAAATATATCAATGATCATCTTAGACAAGTGTACACCTGCATACGTACTTGTACCAAGCTCAAAATTGGGCTGTACCAATTAAGTGGAATCTGCTGGGTGGGTGTTGTCGTAATTCAGAAGCACGGACCAAGCAGAAGATGCCTCCAGTACTTGATCTGCTACCCCTAAAAGTATCATTAGATTTGAAGGAGATTGCCACCACGGCCTATTTAATACACCCCAGCTGATTTTAGACTATAATAAGAGCACATTCATCAAAGATGAAGACTTTCGAGTCATATATCCGGTTGAACAATGAATGTGTTGTAAACAAATTGTTTACACTTTCTATTATTTAAACCAACAATTTCTTTTTGTAAATCACGTGCTTAATTTCGTAACAACCTATGTTTTTTCCAAAGCTAAATTATATATATATATATATATATATATATATATATATATATATATATATATATATATATATATATATATATATATATCGCGAGATTTTTTTATAAGTCTTTTGAATCTGGAAGTAGAAGAGTGTTCCATTTTACTTTTAATTTACGGATATTAATTGAGTTTAAAGGAGATTATGATTAGTTTTACATTTGTTATTGAGTTTACGTTTCTGTTGTTAAGATTTAAGTAACGTTTGATATTAAGATTGTTTATAAGTTATGCTGTTTTTATTAGACTTGCAAATAAATATTTTCTTTTGCTATTTACGAATACTTTTTATTTCATGTCTGGTACAGAATAGAATGATTGTGACAGAGAGGACTACTTTTTGCGTGCTTATCTGTCAAAGCTCTGGCTCTGCACGTGTCGCAAGGATTTCCTGAAGAACTGACAGCTGAATAATAAACGCTCTGTTTTTCAGTTGAGCAGTTCGTAAACTCGATTCCCCATTACGTATATAAGCTTGTAGAGATTCAGAGTCCACTTTAAGCAGTATGTCTTACTCTAATTATAGTTCTCGGATGCAAAAAAAGGACGGAAGTGCTTCAACAAACCAACGAACCTTACGATGCATGAATACGGCCATCTCGCTATTTATGAAAATGATATCATTTAACCATTATTCAACGACTTTTTATGTTTTCTTGTGGAAAAATTTCCTTTGGATTTCACTAAACACTAAATACCACCGTTACAGAGCATAGCTTTCGTTTGTGATGGAGACTGCATATATAGTTGTGCCAGACATTTTGATTCTGTGGTATGTCGGATAGCTTTAAGGAAATAGGAAGGACATAAAATCAATACAATGATATACAAGTTATACGGAGCTTTAAATTATTTTATTGGAAACTATCCCCAAGATAAAGTGCCGTGAAGGATAAAGCTTAAGGCAGCAGAATGTAATTAACATGTAATTACACAGTTGTACGTAGGACGACTAATGGCAGAGCAAGAAGTATCAACGTCACATCAGTGGTAATGACCTTGGTAAAGCAAAGAATGGTGAGACTGGCTCTGTGTCTTCCATACACATTGTGTTGGTTATCTGAACCAAAAGAAAATGGGGTTCACCACTAAAACCAATGCGTTGGCAGTTTGTTTGAAACTATGATATTGGCTAAGGCAACACCGCAGATAACACTCCAATAGTGTAGGATTAAAAGCAGATGTCATACAGGCTGATGTGAGTTTAATCTTTGATTGAACCCAAGCGCTTTGAGATCATTGGGCTATCCGAAAGTGTTAATGGAGAAGCTGTGTTACATTCGGACACGAAAAATGATGATCTAGCGGCAGTTCGAGCCCAAACCATTAGATGTTGCCCTGAATTTGTACATCTTGACCTTCCAGAGACTTTATTTCGCTGCTTTGCACTAACTATAAGCAGATTTAGTTAGCATTCCCATCTCTCTTTGGCTTAGCTGATGAACGGTAGTTTTGTTTCTCCATTCAGCACCTCCCGTTTGAATTATGCAACAACATTCGAAGGATGTTGTTACATAATTCTCGTATGTTTCTCGGACAATTAGAAAACAACTCTTCGCAAGCATTACCGATTTTCTATCATCTGAGCTGCTCTATAGAATGCGCAGTAAGACAAAATTAACATTGGTTGTGACGTTGATTACTAAAGCACGGTGGCGTAGTGGTAGCGATTTATGTTTGCTAGACACAGTTTCAAGGCTCGATTAAGTGCTGAGCAAAGATGACTCAGTCTTTCATTCATTCAGCACGTAGATGAAGCTACTTCAGCTACTGAGAAACCCCCAGCGCTTAATTCTCAAGCATGTTTGAGGATTAAGCACTGGGGGTTTCTCAGCATGCGCATACGAAACATACGCTTCACACACCAGGTCCCTCGGTCAAGAGAGCAAATATGGCACTATAGACTTTGGTTCCACTATGAGCTTCGTGCTACTGAGTTTAGTTTGACGTTGACTATCAAATCATTAGGATATTGTTGTTGTCATGTCCAAGCTATTGAAGATTATATAGAGTCACAAAAACATTGACAACAAGGGCTGCCAACTCTGGAGCCTTGTGGCTATAAAGGATAATGTATATAGCGTTTTCTATATAGAAAAATTTGTACGTGATATTTTGGAATGTGTGTGTGTGTGATCGAATTATTTAAAAAAGAATTCCGTTTTTAGATTGGGAAAAGATTTTATATGCTTTAATGATAATTTAGATTGAAATTAAAGAAAAATAATGCTTCTCTGACAGCTTAGCTGTTTTATAAAGTATTCAAAACTTCTAGTTAAAACTCAATAATATATTATCAATTATTTTTATTATTATTGGAGTGAATGTTAATTTTTATTATGATTTTTCAATTATTAGCGATAATTTTTAGCTTCATTAACAAATATTTTTTTGTATTCCTTTTTTCATTACTTATTTTTTGTCTTCATATTTCTATTAAATTCTTATATTTATTTTATTAATTAAATACTTAATTACACAAAAAATCTAGCTGTCATTTTTTTTGCAATTTATTTTTGTCATCATTTAGAAAAACACTTTTCCTTTATAACAAACAAATTAATGATAATATTTTAAGCATGGTGTAGCAATAAAATTATTCTACGTTTTTAAATGTATTAACTCAAATTTCCAAAAGATTATTAATTGAATATAAACCAAGCGATTTTATTTTAGGATGATGAAATTTTATACTATAAATTTCTAAGAATAACATCTATATTCCTTTAATGCAGAAATATAACAATATAATTTATAAGTAATAATACCAATAATATTTACATGAGAAAAACAAATGATGTAATAAAAATATTACAATAGAAGATCTGTGAGGATTACACACATAAAATAACAAGTCCAAACCTGTTCCTGATTGGGTTATAATTCTTTATGATTATTGAATTTTTCATGAATCAGAACAAATTTCGTCAATTTTGTGGCAAACATACGCCGTTAAATTCAATCTCCTTTCATATTCTTCTTTATATTTGATACACACGTACTTAAAATATGATTAATCCTTTAAGAATGTAAGTTCTTTCTTAAGAAGTTATGTATTTTTTGTAATTTTACAGGAACTTTTGATCTAGAAAATAAGACTGACATTTTCAAGATAAAATTTATTGTTAAATATGAATAGATATAAGAGTTTAATAATATTTTTATAATAATTTTTCCGCGATTGCATATAGTATGACAGTTTAATTTAATTTGTAATTTTTTACAGCAATCCATTTTATGTTTTCTTTGAAAGAATATTAAATTGAATTATCATTGAAAAATTGTATTGCAGCTGTTATTTTCTATTGTTTTCATTCTATTTCGTGTATCGATTTACTCAGATTATAAAGGCAAAAATAGGCAAAATCAGAAACGTGTCACTGTGACACGTTTCTGATTGCCTATTTTTGTTGACAAAAAACACAGCTAATTATCACGGGATTTTGAAAATTATTCAAGAAATTGGTCGACCCCTATGTTGGCATCCTATTCTGTACAACGTCCCACACAAGTGAAAGGTCATTATATCCAACGAAACTTCCACATTATAGACTCTCTCCACACAACTATCCTCCTGGATGAAGTATCGAACCCGCTACTTCCCAGAGACGAGACCGATATCATTATCTATTTATTGATATTTGGAAGTGATGAATGTTTTCTTGGTTATATAAGAATAAATATTCATGAAAAAATTTCTGTTCAAAAATATCAAAAAATTAACGATCATGTGGCACTTCAGATCTTCATGTGATCCCAAAATTTTCACATCACATTCTGTGTAGGAACGTTAGACTCAAGAATACTAAAACGTGGGTATACTCTCTCATTATTTTGGTAAAAATTGAGTATTGAACCTATAACATTTCAAACACATTTCTTACCATTAGCCTGTCGCGATGGGGCATCCAGAGGGAGAAATTCAGAGAATTACAATTGTACTATGCAAATGAAAACTGGAAAATACAGGAACTATAATTGTATAAATGGAGCGATATTAGAAAATGAAAAATTTTTTTGTTAATATGATGGATTTTTTTAATGCCTCCTATTATTTAAACTTTAGTTTTTAACACAATTAAAATATTTCGTGTCAACAAGTTGTGTCCTGTAATATATTTTTTATTAAGAAATCTCTTTTATCAACTGAAAAGGAAATCATTATTTCCGAATCAGTGTGCTGAGCAGTCCATTCATAAAATATGATTTCAGCATATAAATTAAGATTTTAATTTTCCAAAATTAAAAAGCTGTTTCACATTCATGAAAATAGTTTAAAAGATTTTCCTCCTTTGATATAACATCTTTTTTACTTTATACATATTTATACTGAAGATTGTTACGACTTCTTTTGTTGGGGAAAAAGAAATTCATTATTTTTTTGGTTGAAGACTGTAGTGCCTAAAACTCGTTCAGTATCAATCATACAATTTCAGATTTACTCTCGTTTGAAAGATCACATTTCCCACCAAAAAATATTTTCCTTGTTTATTATTTGGTCCATTCAGTTTCAAGGTAGAAGGAGTTAAAAATGGAAGTCAACAAAGAGGAAATGCAGCACATTCACAGTTTTTCTTTGATAAAGGCGAAAATACAAGTCAGGCAGTTAAAGTTTATGTTAGCTGTCCATAAAGGTCAACTTTGGACATGTCCAGTAGCTAACAATACATTTTGAAATCATTTGCACAAAGCTAATCAAAAAGATGTAAATAAAACCTAGAAGTACCCGTAAAAATAATGGATTTATTTTTTTCGCAACTTAATATATAAATAAATTATTTTTGTTATATAACCGTATTTTTGAAATTATTTGCTTTTATCATTTTAATTTATTTTAAGCCTACCACTACCACACCCACATTATCCTAGAGGGGGTCATTATCGGTCCTTTAGTGATAAGGAAGTAATGAGTCTCATATTAGATTCAATAGGCGACCTTCATACTGAGAAGGTCTATGAACTTAAAAAGTTGCAAAGGCTCCGAAGTCCCTTGATTCATGGGAAGGCATCGATAGCTCTGGTATCGAACTCGTCACTTAACTCTGGTGAAGAGAATATGAACTGTTTTCATCGTTTTGGTTGACAAAATCAAGTAGTTGGTCATTCAACTGATTTTTAAGCACTGATTTCTCATTAAAATAAATGAGTGTACGGTTTCCGAAAACCTGAAGGGAGAAACTTCGTTTTCGTATTCGGAAAACAACAGGTTTGTTATTTGATCCTAAATGAGGACTGTCTTGCTAAGCCTATTTATGATAAATTTCGGTAAGATCTGGTATTCCACAGCTGGTGAGAAAGTTAGGAGGTGGCTCAGGTGTCGACATCTTCATTTGACCATTAATCGAGGTGGTTGCTAGTACTTCGGTTGACAAAAATCAATGGCCTTAAATTAAAGCAAACACATAAATAATTTGCTTCCTTTAATGTGTTTTAATCTAATATCAGATATATTTCTTTGTGTGCTCTCATCTAAGAATTCATTATATAATAAGTAAAAGTATTAGGTTAGAAACGTAGCTGTTTTCTCATCGTAAACAAATACTAAACAAAAAATATTCTGCAGCTTCACTGGTACAAATTTATTTTTCACCACTATTAAAAAATTAAGAAACTTTTTATTAGCACTTCCACATTATTTACGAAAAACTGTTTTTTTTTTTCCCCCTCTGTTAATCTATCCTTTCAGAAGTCACATTCACACACAGATGACGACTGTACGACACAACCATCTGTTTCACACGGTACACATGCCAAAGAGGATGATGTCAGGTTAAAAATATTTTCATCGTCATCGTTTCTTCAACCCGTTATGTACTGATTTTTTCCACTGTCATTGTCAACGCGGCAGGTGGTATTTTCGTAGCGGAGCAGTAGTTGAAGTTTTGAGCATTGTTTTTATTTTGCATAATCATTTATTTTTACTTTTTTTTGCGAAATAAATAAATGTATATTTAATGTTTTCCAACATTTGTTTGTAAAAAGCAATTGTTTTACGTGATATGTGCAAATTTGAATGACCTGTTTAATGCAAACATTCTAAATAAACACTTTCTTTCGACACATGTCGTTATTCAGATTTATAATTTAAAAATCGGTTGACACAATAAAACGTAAATATTTTGAGATTCGTATGATATTTGTAAATATTTTTGAAAATATGACGAATTGCTTAATTAAGTAGTTGTTGTAATTCTCTAACTATTTAATGTTTGAAATAATGATGGATAATCAAAAGTAAGATAAAATGGAATTTACTGATAATGGATAATCAGAAAAGCCTAGTGAGAAAAAGCATAATTGTCATGCCGCAAAACAAATTGACCCTACTAAGGATAATCAAATTGATAGGCATTTATACAAGTTACAATTTTTCTGTTTTAAAGTCGAAATATTTAATTCGGCTGCTGTGTTCTGCTAGAGAAAACTATCATTCTCATGGGCGGAAGATCGTGGGTTTGATACCTGACGTCACCTAAGGTAGCGATGATAATAGATTAAATGTTATTGTATTTCAATGTTATTTGGTATGGTGTAGTAATTAAAAGAGGGAGGTTGCAAACAAAAAAATCAACTTCGTCCCCATATCGGGACTCAAAATGACAAAGTTGCAGGTAATATTAGTCAATTTTAGAGCTTCTGACTATAGTCTGTATTTCCTTAGTCAGTGCTATATATCGCATTGAGGAAAGAAGGAATTTTATACATAGATTTAATCGGTCGAAACATTGAAAAGATGATTAAAACATCGTAATGTAGAAGCAGAGACCAAGTAGAAAAGACCTCAACACTTGGCTTTAATATTCACCTCGTCAATTGACTTCCGGGCTTTTTTATAGATAGATGCCATATTCTCATGTTCCAGATGAGGAAACCTGGAAAACTCTTAAGTATGCAGCCAGATAAGCATCGAAGAAAACACCACTTGGTCACAGTGTCTCACCACTAGACAATGCTGAACCCAATGAATATAACTAATTTGACAATATCATCAATTGTAATTCTTTGTTCTGATAAATAGGAAACATTGAAAGATTGCATACTATGTCGCATACTTATATTTTCATAACACTTAGAAAATGAGGACTGCAGTGGTTTGATAGAGAAATAAAACATAAATAGCAGGTTCGATTGCTGACTCAGCCGAAACGTGTTCAAACAAACTATGCAGCTGGTTCTATTGTATTTCCCGCTGGAATAGTGTTTTGGTTTGTTTGTCATTCAAAGATAAATTTTTACCCACGAAGTCTAATTAGATCAGGATTTACATTTTAAAGCTGATTGGGAACAGTTACAAACATATGGTATGGTGATGAAGGTTGGAGGAGATTCCAGCTCAGGTATCGAACACGATTTATGATCAAGATCCAAAATGACGAGACAGAATTTTGTATTTAACAATTTTAGTTGTCAAAAGTAGACAGCTGGAAGCTTAATACCACAGAATTTTGAAATATAAAACCCACTGATGATTATTATGATGAGGAAGGTTTCCACTTTATTTACTCGTTTTTTTTTTCCTATAGTGTAACACGGAGGGTACCAGCTCAGGTGTCGATTTCGTAGCTTGATCCAGACCGCAAGTTGGTTCATAGAAATAGGCTACTAAGAACGAAATGCGATAACACAATGCGATTTCATGAATAGCTTTGATCTTCAGAGGGAAGTGAAAGACACTGATAGGAAGTTGTGTTTCGTGCCTCAATACGGCCCCAAAATTAGTCACCCCCCAGAAGAGAATAATCTGTCCGAGCGTGGGTGGAAGAGGATGGTCATGAAAGTGTGAAGAGAAGAGGCCTCTCGCGAGGGACGCATGGTTACGGAAGTATGTAGGACAAATGCACCTTCAGAAAGAGAAGTAGGTGAGATTCGGAGAAAGGACATCCGGATCCGGGTGCTTTACGAACCCGAGACTGCTGCGGATCACCCTGACTGACCCTTCCCCGACTTTTTTTTTAATGAAAACGTTTGAAATTCTTTAGAAACAATAAACCCCGACAGGTAACCGCATTGTTGAAGTGAAAAAATAATCAAGAAAAAGAGACATTGTTTCTGTAATTTGATAGTGTTTTAAAGGATTTTTTTTCGTATGATGCCCTAATTGATTTTAAAAGACGACAGAAAACTGTCATGACCTTTTGAATGCGTACATTTTTAAAATTTATATAAGTATTGCAAGAAAACAAAAGTTTGAATTTTCTGCAAATTTTCACTCGAACAAAAAATATTTTATGAAAACTTAAGTTAAATTTATAAGAATTTCTGAGTGGTAAATGTTAAAATTGCAAAAGAGAAAAAAATTATTTTAATCAAAAATACGTTTTCTGCTTCTGTTATTTCTTATACATTTTTACCGACTGCCTGTTTATACTAACTGAATTATGACATTCTGCTCAATGTCGTGATTTACAATTACTATCGTCAAGAAGGAAAAAAAAGTTTAGTTTGTTTATCGCTCGCCGGTCAGTTTTTTCCAAACAAGGGCTTATTAGTCAGGGATCTACCCTTTGAAATGGACTCCGAATCATTGCGCACATTTAAGCTCAAGGGGGGATTTGAACTTTTGAACCTAAGGATTGAGCATTCGCCATTCTCCAATAAGCAGGCAGTTTCTTCCGCAAATAAGTTTAGCAGAGAGAGTTCAGACATTACCAAGGCTATACTGCTGAGTTGCATTCCTTTAATCTATTTCATCCGACCACAATAGTAAACACAGCCACGACCAAGTGACGATGTCAACATTCGACCTGGCATTCTCTGAGACCGTGAGTAAATCATATAAACACGAGTCTAACTCGTTAAAGAGAATAATCGCATTCTCTTTGACCACTCACATTTGTTACACATTGTATATGCAAACAAATATATCTTAACTTGTATAAAAGTTAAAATGCATTTGTAAAGTTAAGATTAAGATACAACTACAATGAAAGAAAATTATTGTTAATTATTTTCTTTCATTGTAGTTTAGATTAAAGTGCAAGGGAAATTGAATGTATAGATTTTTTGGCTTCAGATATTTCTATTTGTTGTATATTTATTGTATATATTTATTATTATTATTAATTTATTGAATGTTTTTCATAAATTAATTATATTCTAGAATTGTGTGCATTTTTGGGACAGACTATAACCTGCTTTCCATCGTAAAAAACATTTCAAAAACAAGGAAAAACATAACTAGTAAACCAATCCCCATAAAGGAACATATAAAATTAGTTGAACAATTGGAAAATGCGTGATATTCTGGGTTCCAGATTTACATGAGCTTAGATCTCTGTAAATATAGTGCATATTAATCGCTATGGATAGTGATAAAACCATAATTTTCAGCATAGAAATTTAACAGTTGCACTCTTTTACTCCTAAGCGAAAATTGATAAATAAGTAGTAAAGGCAATATTGTATGTTTTCGGCTGTTTCGGTTGAACTATAAGCCCACTCATTTCTACCAAAACCCTTATATTTTTGAACCATGTACAAATGACCTGGTATATATTATAATAAGCACAACGGAGAAGCTATATGCATTCGTTCAATGTACAATCGTTTTCCTCAATGTTAAATATGTACTTGGTACCCTCAGCATATGAGTGCTTCTTTGCCAAGAAAGGCAGATGATCTTACTTTCGCATCCTCTGCGTTGCTTCTCACAGCATTGTTGAGTTCTTATGATTAACCAGAATGATATCAAGATCTAAATCAATTTTCATGTGATCATAAAATTCAAACCCATTTGCTTGATCTTAGTACTTGGGAAGGTCTGGTTGGTTAGGGCGCCTTTCTCTTTGTGTAAGGTATTTGAGTTTGAATCCCGACTTAACCGAAGATTCATAGTAATCACTATAGCCGGTTGGGACACTTTAAATAGGTCCTGGTCACAATGTCCTCCAAGTGAAATGATACCTCTAGGAGTGAAAGCTTTAAGTGTTAGGAGGCCTTATGCTTAGCCCTGTTTCGAAATTACGCAGACATCCGCCCGCTGCCTCCACATAATTGCCAGAGCCCAACTCTTGAGCTAGGTACTTTTGTGCTCGTACAGATTTAATGATCAGGTAGCCTGATTAATAAATTAATCTCGCTTAATGTTTATTCTTTAAGCCAATCAGAGAACGCGATATTGAGATGGTCTGCGTACACAAAGTATTCTTTGAGTCTTATGCCCTACTATATCGTGTTTGACCTAGTTATTTAATCATAGAAATTGGTACACTGCCATTCCTCTCGTTAGCTTTCTTCGTCCATTCATTTCACTGGTCAACTTTTAACTATATAAATATAAATACCAGTTAGGCAGAATTAATATTCCATTCATTCAATGGAATGAAATACATTTTTTTATCCTTGTATCATCTTCACTAGAAAAATAAATCTATAAAAAAATTTCCTATATTTATCTGCAGGATATTGCCCTCTCTGAAGGCCATTATTGCGCAGACTGCAAGAAACACCCAAACAAAACATATTGCTGTGCTTTTTCTTTACTTTTTTTTCATGAAGTTCTTTGGTTGCAGGAAGCAGCCATATCTCAGGAAATTTCAACCCTTTTCCATCGGAAGTTGGCAACGGAAGACAAAGACGTCTCTGCGGCGGCCATGTAAATATAGCTCTGGAACAAACTATTATTTATTTATTTTTAATCGCGATTCAAAATATTTGCTCGATGTTGACTTCGCATCTAACATTCGCAGGATGTGGTTAGAGACACTTCCCTATCACTGACTCTGTGAATATCTTCGCACGCCGCTTGTTCTCTCTTATCATTGGTCGGTTTGCGTTTTTATCTAGCTCTTAGTGGTCAATGCAATAATATTAGCATTCCAGATATCTTTTCTATTGGATGTAAAGACGAAATTTCGATAAGTGATAATCAGTGAATATTCTAGAGTTGGACAGATGTACAAATTTGGAACCAATGAAATGGCTTATTTTTTATTTTGTTATATCATTTGTTCTCTTCGGAAAACAGTGATTCCAACTTTATGAGACTCTTTATTTTCATTGGATTGTGTCTATCGTTAAGATAGTAATATATATCCATTCTAAGATGTGTCGGAAAAGGAATTGCTATTTGTCTAATTCGCATTAGACAAGAAATCATCAATTATATGTTTCAATTTCATGTACATATATATAAATATATATATTTATGCAGCAAAAATATAAAGAGCCTTAACTTTTATTAAACATCAATCCATCATTAATGGGGAAAATAAATAATTTTACTTAATAACTGGTTTGACAATTTCCATTAAATATCCATTTCTACCTTCAAATTTTAAACACTACGGATTGAAATTGCAAAGATAGTACATTCATAAATTTCGGGTATATCAGAAAAGAAATTAGGGGAGAGAGAGGCGACTTTTTTTACCTGCAATTTAACCCTATGTATGTATGATTTCGCCGAAAACTCATGGGATAAGGGCTATAAGAATATAAACATAAAATTATTCAAAACATCAAATGTTCCTCCATTGTTGTGGTGGGAAAGTACATATAGGTGGACTTGAGCTGAAATGTCAACTTCTTCACTTGACCATAGTGACCAAGGGGGGTTGTCTGAGTAAAGCAGCAACTTTGTCTGTAGAAATAAGAGACTTTCCGTCTCTTATTAATTAACAATGCAATAAAAAAATTAGCCACGTGTTTAATTTGAATTCAACTTTTCCTTTCTCAAGTCTGTTTGTCGAATTATCTTTAAATTAATATTTCTTTTTAATTTTTATTAATTTACTTCATTAAAAAAATAATAATTTTCGTTAGAAATACAAATTATTAAAGAAGAATTCATTGCAAACGATAAACACTTAGATATTTGACTGAATGTATTATTAGAATAATTCAAAGTTATGGATTTGTAATTTATGTAAATATCATATTAAATTAAAACTGGAAAACAAAAGTTATTGGAAAAACATATCTTTTCATAAAAAATAAAGAAAATTGTTGTTTGCAAGAATAATTTATAGGTATGATAATAAGTTCCGTATAATTCTTTTAACCAATGAAAAAAATTCTTTAAATAATGTAATTTCGCCTATTCGCTACTTTTTAAAGTAGAAATGTGTTGGAGAAACATAAAATCCTGATGATCTAATTGAAAAGAAGCAGATATTTACAAAATAACACTGAAAAATAAATAAAAAATAAATATTACGTAAAGTTTTTTATTAATCATAAAATGAAAGAATTAAAAAATTTATTAAACGATGCGAATTGAGACAAACAAGATACCTAAAATTTACGTCACAAAAGCTGTTACAAAATGCATATAATAAGATTTTACTATATAAACAATAATATTGGATTAAAAGAAGTGAAAGCACAAAAACCTATTAATAGAAAATAAAATTTAAAAAAAAACAGCGTGTTGAGAGATACATTTAATTGATAAAATGAAATAATTGCTTGGATGAACAAGAAAATAACGCATCACCATTTTAGCTGCAAACGATAGTTTGAGTGGGTGGAACGGCTTCTAAATCAAAATGTTACTTAGTTAAGGATACACAATTTAACAAAAAAAAATGTAGACATCTTGTTTTCCTTGGCTACGTTATCTTTGCGCGCGGAGAAAACTGGGATAATTGCCAAGACATTCTAAACTGGAGGAATAAAACATAGTACGATTACCACGCAATTCTTGTCATGCTGCATTAGTAACCAGATTAATTCCTGTAAGCTGATTAACTATTCATTTTCTAATTTTTAATAGTAATTGTCAAGTAAATCATTGCTGGCATTTATTAAAAAAATAATTCAAATATTCATACATACTGAAAAAAAAAAATTAAAAAATCAATAAATTATAATTCACACAGTTAAAACTTTTAACTAATTATATTAAAAGTATTTATCTAAAAGTATCTATAAGGGTAAGGCTGTTGCCAAAAAATGTTTTATTAAAAAAGGGATCCAGAATTTTAACAAGTTTTTCTTTAACTTAAAGAAGAAAAATTAAACATGGCGATAAAACTGTATTTGCTCTTATAAAAATTTGATTTCTTTGCAACTCTTCAATTAAATTATAGAAATTTTTCTAAGAAAATTTTAATTTTTTTGGGGGGTTGTACATAAATTAAATTATTAAAGACCACCTATATTGTTTTGAAAGTAAAACTCTTACTACAAGCCACCGCAAAAGATATACCATTTCATTACATGCACATGTATCTACACTACTGGCCATTAAAATTGCTACACCAGGAAGAAATGCAGATAACAAAATGATATTTATTGGACAAATATATTATACTAGAAATAACAAGTGATTAAATTTTCAAAAAATTTGGCTGGATAGATCCTGAGAAATCAGTACCCAGAACAACCACCTCTGGCAGTAATAACAGCAGTTATACGCCTGGGCATTGAGTCAAACAGAGATTGGATTGCATGTACAGGTACAGATGCCCATGCAGCTTCAACACGATACCACAGTTCATCAACCGTAGTGACTGGCGTTTGGTGACGAGCCAGTCGCTCGGCAACCATTAACCAGACGTTTTCTATTGGTGAAAGATCTGGAGAACGTGCTGGCCAGGGCAACAGCCGAACATGTTCCGTATCAAGGAAGGTCCGTACAATACCGGCAACATGCGGTAGGGCATTGTCCTGCTGAAAAGTAGGGTTTCGCAGGGCTCGAATAAAGAGTAGAGTCACGGGTCGTAACACACCAGAAATGTAACGTGCACTGTTCAAAGCGCCGTCAATGCGAACAAGAGGTGACCGAGACGTGTATCCAATGACACCCCATACCATCACGCCAGGTGATGGGCCAGTATGACGATGACGAATGCACGCTGCCAGTTTGCGTTCACCACGATGCCGCCAAACACGGATGCGACCATCATGATGCTGTACACAGAACCTGGATTCATCTGAAAAGATGACGTCTCGCCATTCGTGCGCCCAGGTTCGTCGTTGATCACACCATTGAAGGCGCTCTTGTCTATTACGCAGTGTCAAGGGAAGCCGCAGCCATGGTCTCCGAGCTGAGAGTCCATGTTGCTGCAAACGTCGTCGAACTGTTCGTGCAGACACTTGTTGTCTTCCAAACGACCCCGTTTCAAGACTCACGGCTCGTGACGTGGTTGCACGATCCATTACGGCCAATCGGATAATATGCCTGTCTTCTCTGCTGCTAGTGATAGGTGGCCGTTGAGATCTCGCATGGCGTTCCGTTTTATCGTCCTGAACACATCGATTCCATATTCTGCTAACAGTCATTGGATCTCGACCGACGCGAGCAGTAATACTGCGATAAGATAAACCGCAATCCCGGTACGCTACAATTCGACCTTTATCAAAGTCAGACACGTGCTGGTACGCATTTCTCCTTCTTACACGAGGCATTACAACAACTTTTCACCAGGCAACAACGTTCAAATGCAATTTGTGTGTGAGGAACCGGCTGAACAATTTCCTCATTTAAACACTATGTAGGTGTCGCTACTGGCGCCTGCTTTGTCTGAATGCGCTGAAAAGCTAATAATTTGCATATCACAGCACTTTCTTCCTTTCGTATCAATTTCACGTCTGTAGCATGTCGCCTTTTTGGTGTAGCAATTTTAATGGCCAGTAGTGTTATAAAAAATACACTTTTTCATTTATTGATAACAAAGAAACAAGATTTCCATAATTTAGGGCAAACATATTGTTTGGTGATAATTTAAATCAAAGATATTTTTGGGGGTTAGAAGTGCATTTAATGCATTAATATACATTTATTTTCTTCATAAAAATTACAAAAAAATATTAACTAAAATAGAATTTATTAAAAATGTTATAATATTAATAATTAATAAATAATAAAATATATTATCTCAGACATAAATATACACACTACTACAACCCTGTAAATTTACATATATATGTGTGTAAGTGAAAGTGTGTGCATTTTATTCTAATTTTTTACAATTTGCTTTTAGTTTTTCTTTTATTAATAGCAATATTCTACATTTTTAGATGACTTTCTTTTAATCTGCTATTCCTCCATCAAACACGAATAAATTTATGGAATTATTTATTTTAAAATTATGAATATTATATAACTCAATTATAAAGTTTTTAATTTATATAAAAAAATTAAAAAAATTGTAAAATTAATTTTTATAAAAATCATAAAAATATAACTTTAAAAAATGATTTATAAATAATGTGCAAAAACATCAAAACAGAAGTGTTAAAATTATAAATCAAGATTAACTTCGTAAAGCTATCTAATACTTAAACATTCTTTATAAGTTCTTTCTACGAAATCAATAGCAATTGGAAAAATCAAGAATTATTGTCAATAGAATATTAAAGAACTTTATTGATGAGTTGCATGTCACAGTAAATTTTCATTTTCACGGGAAATATAACTCTCATATTATTAAATTAGGCAAATAAATAAATAAAAATAATTTTAAAAATTTCAGAAATATTTGAAAAAGATGTTACCAATAAATTCCAAATAAATGTTAAAATGTCGCACACAGTTAAAAAAAATTTAACACAGCCAATAAAAATTAAAACCAGTAAATTCTATAAAATGGAGAAAAGTTTTCAATTGATTTTGTACAGTAAAATCTAAGTTAGAAGCGAAATATATTTTTAATTGGCCATTTCTATCAGTTGAAATCCTTAAATAGAACCAAACGAATTTTATTTTTTGAACCACAATCAAAAGGCCAGATCTACTCCTGAGCTGATACCTTCCTTTTCACACAGTACGGAAAAAGAGAGAAATAGTCATTCGATGTTTTTTGTTTCATTGCAATATATTTCGAACTGCTTATTTCTTTTGACCAATAAACAAAGCCCCAACTCGTTTCCACCCCCTCCCCCAGAAAACTACGGTCAAGTAATGGGGTTGACACTGAAACTGTTACTTAGTTTTTGTATGTCACACACAGCATCAGTAGAGAGATATTGGAAGTCAGCTTTTTTAACAGGCTCAGGCTCTCTATGCGCAAAAGTCTTCGACAGTGTCAGATATCGAACCCATAACTTTTCAGACATCTGAATGTCACTATTATCCAAAACACCATCTCATCATGCCGTTGTCTGTTTTTCAGTAATATTTTTAATATTAAATCATGACCTCTAAATTCTTCGTATTCATCAATAAGTTCTGAAAATTTTGGAAAATATGCTTAGTTTGCTTAGTTATTAGTTTAAGGAAAACAACAACAGTTTAGTAAATAAATAAATCAGGATATTTTTCAAGAAAAAACTTATTAAGGAAATTGTATTGCCTTTCACAAAAAAGGGGGAAAAAGGTAAAAAAAAATTTCGTTATTTTGTTGAGATTTAGCTGATAATTATAATTATGATTTGTTTTGATTCAGAATGCATATACATATACATGCCTGTACTACGTTATTTCATTTATAAAATAAATTTTGAAAACAAATTCTAGTAGGAAAAATTCATATTTTTTTATTTTTTCATTTTTATCTATATCAGTTTCTTTATGTATAATCTTCTATGACTAAAGTTCTGTATATTTTCCTTTCAATTCAAATTCATTGCAATATTTATTAAAGCCATAAATTCAATAAATGCTTAATATTTTCCAATATTTTAGGTAAAATTAAAGAGTCATTCAAAACTACTAAAAACAATGTTATGTAAAAAAAAAGTCTAAAAATTATTGAAAAAATATCTAGTCAGTTATTGAAATAGCATTTATAATTTAAAGAAAACATAAATAAACTTTATTTCCGTAAGATTTGTAAGCAAATAAATTTTTCTATCCAACTCTCTCTTGCATGTAGGTGGAAAAAATCAAAATTATTACCTGGAAATAAAGATTTATTTTTAAAGGAGCATTACCATTCGTAACTACTAATTAACAACTCAACAAATTAAAAATTTAAGTAATTAAAGTTAAAAACAATTCATTTATTTATAGTCAAAATACTAAATAATTATGAATAACATAATTGATATAGTATTAACTCACAATTTTTCTGTGTTTATAGTTTATAGATAGTTAAACATTAAATGGAAATTGAATCAACCAAAGATTTCTTAAAACTATAATAATTAATCTATCTAATAAAAAAGAACTCTAATGTTCCTAATGTGTATGAAATTAATTTAAAAAAATTTTTTCAAGAAAAAAAATTAACCTCCTTCAATAATTGTTTTTTGATAAAAATGATACATTATAATATTTGTCACACTTACTTTAAAATGTAAGAAATTTAATAAATAGTATTCTTATATGCTTAATAAATGTATTTAATCGTTCAATAAATTATTAACATATGCATAAAATATTTACTATTTATTAAATGTATTTATGACAGTGAAAAAATTGTTAAGTAAGTCTATGTACAGTGAAAAAAGTTATAATAAAATTTATGTTTTATTTACATAAAAAATTACACTTTTTCTTTATATTAGATTATATATTGAGTTAGTTGATTACAAAAGTTAAAATTGTAGAAAAATCAATATTGAAGAAAATTGGTTATCACATTAATAATCAAAAGCAATATTTCAAATTGCATATTTCAACAAATATAAAAATAAAAATTACAATTTGTAACAAGAAAATATTTCTTTCCTAACAAAATCTCTATCTCCGCAGAAAATATTTCTTCTCCATATATTTCATTAGAACTTTCCAGAAATTCCTAAAGGCAATACATTTTTCTCTTAAAATGACTAAAACGCCTGCGGCGAAAAAGACTTCAGAAACGTCGCGTATATTTGAATTTAATATTAAATAAATAATAAATGCGGAAAATTTCTTCTTGTGCTTCGTTTCATTTTACCAATTCCTCCCCCCCCCCCCCCCCCACAAAAAAAATACAGATAACAAGCTCTCTATCAGCACCTAAAATCGGAAATGAGTTATATAAATACTTAGATTCATTACAGTATATTTGTGCAGAAGGAAATGCACAGAAACACGGAACAGAATATTAAGGTACCTTAAAATAGAATATATAAATTGCAGAGATATTCTTTTGTCCTTGAAAAGCCCGTACACACACTTCTATTTTTTAGGTTATAGTTACCAAAATATGCATGACACGAAGCAATTTGCATTTTTTCCTGCATTATAACTTGCAACATTTATAAACTTCATTCAATTGAGATTGTCTTTTATCTGGACAAATTATAACATGGGTACATATAATTCAGATATGTTATTCATGCCATCATTACCTTCTTTAATTTATTTTATTCCAGTAAAATATTATCAAAATTTCTTTAGTGATAATTTTTAAAAAAACATTTAACAAAATATGCAAGATACACGGTTCGTATCTGAAATATTTACGTTTATTCGAATAACATTTTTAATCTTTTCCGGAATGTTTTAAATTAAGAACAAATCAAGGAATTAAAAATTTCAATTATAAAGAAATAAAGAAAAATAAAATATAATAAATAAGGAGTACTTTAATCCACAAAACTAGGAAATATTAAAACTTACGATATAGTTCTTTTATAAAGTGTAAGGATTTTTCCCACTCTTTAAATTATTGATAATTTAATTAAGCCATTATTTATTATTTTTGAGGTGAAATATATATTACATTTCATTATTTTACTAATGTGAGAGAAATACCTCCCTAGTTTAAATTTTTTATCGTGAAAAATAAAATCGTTTATTGAAATTATTTTTCATAAATAATTAAGTTATTGTTTTTTATTATGCATTAGTTTTTTATGTACTATTTAAATAAACTTTCTATGTACTAATTAAATAAACTTTCTATGGACACATTTAAATAAACTTTCTAGTCCAAATTTTGATCATTGAGCTAATAAATATGAAATTCCAGCTTGTAACCACTACACATTTCGAGTAATTATGTTTTTCTAAAGTCATATTTAATTTTCAAGTTTTGTTTGTTGAAGAAATTCACATCACCAAAAGAAAATAAATAAATAAATAGTAGTGTAGCGAATCGTTAAACTGTAACCACAGATTTATAGAGTATAAGATTTTCAAGCTAACTGTTCTAATACATTTAATTTAAATCTTGATCGATTTTTCTGAGCATGATATTCTTACGTATAAAATCTATAGCATAGAAATTTTGGTAGCTGTTTGAAATATTCATCTATCAAACAATGTTTTTCCTTTCAAAATATTTTTCAAACACCGAGAAGTAATGTTTTATTTTCAGACTCTTCCCAAGATTCTTTTACCGACAGACATACATATTAAAGAGCATTTTTGTATAGCTAGGTTCTTAATACAATCTTAGACATTAAATCTGAAAGAATCTGCATTGCCAATAACACAGTTAGAAACAAATATGTCGTATAATATTTATGATATCTATTTTAGTGCTATTATATTGCTTTTTTCTAAGCATCGCTAAGCAATTTATTGAAATGAAATCGCTACCCAAAGTAAGTAAGAGACAAATAAATCTTATTTTTATTTGAGTGCAACCGCTCAGATACATTTTCTATATTGCTCATATCTGAAAATTTTTCTACGCCTCTAACAGGAAACACTTGTAGCTAGTTGCTATAGCGACAAGGATTCACTAACACGGTGTAGAAATGTAGAGGTTGAACGCGGAGAGAGAATTTGCATGGCTGCATTTATAATAACATAATTATATTCGATTTTATTCTGCGTATTTGTGTAACAATCGCTGTCGAATTCGTTCAAGTGCTTTAACTGATCTTCATTTTCTTGAATCAAGAATAGATTCTTTTTCAAAAGTTGGCAAAGTGCGGTGAGCAATTTCAAACAAACAATAAAGCAAATGATAATTGTGTTGGGATAATGAAAAGTCTAAAGAATATTCTAAATTTATATTATTTATGAATTTTAAATTAAGTGGCATTTTTCATACTTTCATAAAATATATTATTTTGAAAAAGCCTTAGAAATATTATACAATAACCCTTTGAGAAATGCGGAGCTATTCGCTTTTATAATGGTACTTTTATAGTTTCTTCCATTGAATAACTTATTCAATGCTTGGAAAATGTGAACTTGTTATTTATATTAAGATTGCTTCATTTTAAATATTTAATTCACTTTTTAAAGTAAATATTATATTTGGAAAGCATTTTAAAAAATTGAATTAGCATGCATCAGATTTATTCAAGAAAATCTTTGCAGTTTATTTACGATTGTTTATATTTTCATGCCGATTAATATACGCAATGGCTATCTGAAAGAAATTTAAAAATAAAATTTAATTTAATATATTGCTTAATTGATTACAGTTTTCTTAAGGAATGTTATTGAAAACATAGCTAATAAGTCCAGTGTTTTTGCTAATAAAAAATTGTTCAATATTATAAATATTTAAATATTTTATAAATGAATTTTTTTAAATGTCTCGAGCTAAATAATCTCATCTTAAATGCCTTGGGCTGCAAATTATACAGACCAATGAAAAAAATTAGAAGAAATGAATTTAAATATAAAATCAAAATATATTTCTCTATCCTCATTATCTCTAAATATCTGGTTCTTTCGATCACATTTTGCATAAGATGGCTAATTAGGCTGGGGTAATTTAATTCAAAGTGGATTCTGAACCACTAAAATCATCCATGCTCAAGGTAGGAATCGAACCCTTTTAAGAACTTTTGCCCCATTATATTCCAGATTTATTGAATTATGGTTACCGTTTTCAATGCTTAATTACTGTTAGATATTTTCTTAAGGATAATTTGGAATATAAATTCTTCATTTTTTACTTGTAGAGATAAGTTACCTAAAGAAAGCTTTCGATTGAATTTGATTCTGTGTATTGCATATATGTAACATGTTAGTCAAACTAGTATTTTATAATAAAAAGAAAATATTTTAGAGGAACAATATTACTGTATTGTTGAAGTGAAAAAGAAATATTCTTCAAACTTTTTAATTAACGACGAAACTGTATGAAGAAGGGTAACAAGTTTTTAATTTAAAATAGTAAAATGCTGTTAAATACTGTGTGTGTGTGGATTTGAATATCACTTTAAAATGTATTCAAACTATTTGATTACTTGAATGGCGATAGCAGTTCACCCGATTCCGGCAAAATGCAAATGTATCAAGTTGATTGATTGAAGTTCCATTTCAGGAAGTCGCTTTGACAATACTTCTCTTTGTTGGCAAGCCTTCAACAGTTTTATGAAGCGGATTCCATAACGCCTTGCACCTGAGCGGTCAAGGTTGGCAAAGGTCGCCAAAGTAAAACTTCGCCAAAAAACATTCACTTGCGCCCTTCTAGGGCATTTAATAAGGCGATCAATAAATCTCTAATAGGGGACAATAGGTCAGGGGGATGTTTAGTAGTGAAAGTCGGAAAGCGTGACCAGAAAGAGAGAACCCGGCTGAAGACGGATCTTTTCTAACAAGTTCCGTCCGCGACTCCATTGCCAAGTATCCGCAATGGTTTTGTTTTTCGGCCATGCATAACCAACCGGATGCCCTCCTTTTCAGTGGCGACGAATACCTGTTGCCGGTTTTTGTTCGCATTGCCGGCTTTTTTGTAGGACGCCCCTTACACATTGGCGAACATAACAATCGAACTGCACGTGCACATCTTGCAGCGCTTTTAATTAATGCCAGTTCAATTTAAAGTGCGAAAGTTATACTTTTTCTTACTTGTATTATACTTTTTCTTCTAACAGTATGCCACTGTATGTGATTATGCCTCTGTATTCCTTCATTTATTTAAGCTTCTCTTAGTATTAGTTCATTCTAGGAGAAAAACTATGGAAAGTCCTGGAGGAAAGACGCAGCAGAAGTATATGAATGTGTTCAGAATTACTTTTGCTTCTTACAGTATGCCACTGTATGATATTTATATTCAGCTTCTCGTATATTAATTCATCCTAGCAGAAAGATAAATTCAAAAGACCATAAGAGCCCGTCTATTCCCGTGTCCACAACAGTAATAGGTTCCCTATTTTTAAATACATCGTGAGGTTCAAACTCCATTCACTGGGGTATAAAGGGGGGGGGAACGGCTCATTCGTTTATAAATATTTTAATATCATTTGATGTCATTCGCCTTCGGTTCTATAGTTAGTGGTATCCATTCCCACCTTGAGATTCAGAGTCCACTTTAAACTGTATATCCAATTCAATTAGTTTTCGTATGTAGAAAATGGCCATAAAGCGCAAAACCAAAACAAAGTGGCCAAAACTAGGCTAACAGAAATGTACCACACTATATAACACTCTGTACCAAGGAACTCAATAAATTTAGAAGGCGTTCAGTTGAAAATGAATTTAATAAGGTTTGATACCGTATTAAATCATAGGACATTGAATGCGCTTTAAATATGCTGAGAATTCTTATGTGCATGGAAGTTAAACCGATGTCCCTTTATTAGTATGGTTTGGTGTGGAGTGGATCGTTAACATCGTGGGGTGTTACTCGCTAAAATGTCGACTTAGCCATTTGATTGTGGTTCACAATTAACAGTTTATTGTTATGCTGACGACTCAGTTGTTAGAAATAAGCTGTTGAAAACATATCATAATAACCTAACTCAAAAAGTACGCTTGCTTTTATTCATTAGATTGTTTTTAGAAAAATAAAACAATTTTAGTAACATCTGTGATTTATAAAAAGAACTTTAATTCTTTTGAGAACGTATTTATTTTATTATTAAACTCAAATCTGTTTAAAACTAGAAAAGTCTTAGTTTGGAAATAAACGCATTATTTTATTTCGATTTAAATCGTTTGATTTTTCTACGAAATTTGTTTAAAAAAAAAAAGAAATCTTAGATACATCTCGATTTCTAATACTTCTTTTGCGATAGCAAGCTATATTCTGATGACTATGACGAAGTTTCTTCGAAATAATGTGCTAATGAATTCACATGGTAATTTTTTTTTCTTTTTACATATATAAAAAAATTGTAAAGGCATTCATTTGCTTGCAGCACTTTTAAAACTGGTGAACACAATACGTATTTCTTATTTCTCTTGCTATTAAATTTATGTATTTTAATTTGAAAAATTTAAATGTGTTCCAAATAATATACCAATGAATTCATTCGAAGGTAATATTTTTATTATTTGAAATATAAAATAAGGGATAATAGAAACTTATTTAAGTATCATATATACATAAGTATCATATTAAAAGTATTATAACCACGTATTTTGTTTCCCTAAACTTTAAATTTAAGTTTGTTATGTAAAAACTCAAGATGGTTCAAAATACAAATAATTTTACATATAAAATTGTTCTTCAAAACACAGCATCTATAAAAAGTGTTAAGCACATTCTTCACTTCTGTTTGTTGAAATGAACTCCTAACCAATTATCACATATGATTGAAGAAAAAATCAAACCCATGAAACTTTGAATTGATGGTCCGAAAGCTAACCAATCACTTGCCATATCTTGTATGAAATAATTGGCGACAAAACAGATGAATACTGACACAATTCATGTAGGAAATAAAACTAGCAGTGGTTATTTCACTTAGTCTTGAGCAATGAACGGGATCGAACCGAAAGTCCTCTATTCCATAGAACGTTCATTCTGTATAAAAACATGAGAACTTTTCACGATTTTTGTTTTATGCTCTTTCTAACTAATTTCGCTCGTTATTATTATAAAGAAAGGCCATTTTTAATGACTTAGCTGTGTTTCTGTGCTTGATATGGTATTGTTTGAATAAAAATTTTATTATTTTTTTTTATTTAACCGACAAAACATTTTCTAGCCCATTTGAAAATAAACTTTACCTAATATAGCGTCCTACACTTGAATTAAATTTTATTTTTATTTTATTTTCAGTTAAATTAAATTCAAACTCCTTTTCACAGTTTATGTCAATCTAACATAAAAATATAATAATTTCCTCAAAGTTATCATTTTCATGAAAAGAAACTATCCAGCTTTTATAAATCAGAAAAATAAAGTGTCAATATAGGTTTATTCATTTATTTTACACGAAACAACCTTTTTATTAAAACAAATTAATTGTCTCTTATATCTATCTATAAAAGTCTCTTATCTTAGTCTTATCTATAAAAGTCAATTTTGAAAAATTGCAAATAAGTATTTATATATAAACAAATTCTCTGAAGTATCCCAAAAAATGTAACTGCAGTAACGTTTTGCAGGCCAGAATAACTGCATATAGAATGAAATTGCAAAATCAGTGATGTGAGGAGGTCATACTACTATTACCAAAAAAATCAACCACCCAACTCTCCAAATGCCTTCAGACAGCATGGAAAGAACATACGTGTTTGAAAGACCATTCGAGGTAGTTTTTCCTACCAGGGAAGAATGGAAAAACAGCACGATTGAAATAATAAACAATGATCTTATCTGGTTTACTGATGGATCAAAAAAAGGCAACCTCTCAGGACTGGGGGTCTGTGGCGTGGCACCAAGATTCAGTCTTTATAAAGGGCTTGGGGAACATGCCACTGTCTTTCAGGCGGAGGTTCTTGCTATCACCAACTGTTTGCAGATAAATTTAAAGAAGGACTACCAAGGTAAGCGTATTCTTATTTTCAGCGACAGTCAAGATGCATTGATGGCTCTTTACTCATTCCAAGTCAAACAAAAATTGTAATGGAATGTAAAAATCTCCTTAAGGAACTGGCAAATGGGAATAAAATTATTTTTATTTGGGGGCCAGGGCATATAGGAATAGAAGGTAATGAAAGAGCTGATGAACTTGCAAAACAGGGATCCTCTTTCAATCCAATAGGAATGGAACCCTTTTGTGGGATCAACATGAAGTCTACAAGGAAGGCCATTCAAAAATGGGAAAAACAGGAGATGAACAAAGTTTGGCGTGACTCTCTTGGACAGAAACATGCAAAAAGCACGATTTTCAACTCATCTGAGAAAATTGCATCTGAAATTCTTAGACTCCCAAGATTGAAGACTCAAGCAATTGTAGGCTTCATTACTGGGCACTATCAATTTCAGGAAACACCTTCATACTATGGGGTTTTTTAAACAGGAACCAATTTGTAGGAAATGCCACGCAGGGGTAGAATCAGCTCATCATATCCTATATGAGTGTGATGCTCCTGCCCTTACAAGATTCACTACTCTAGGTAATCCATATCCTAAAGAGTTACACCTAAACTCCATTGAGGGCCTATCAGACTTTATAAACAAAGTAGGTGATCCAAGACAATGGAACTAGGAAAAAATTGGGCTTGGAGCATGGTACAAAATGCAACAATGCAGAGGTGTCACATATATGACAAGCTCAAGAAGAAGAAAAAGAGAAACGTTTTGCAGTTTGGCTCCTTTTGAATATTCGAATGACAAATAGAATGTTATTCTATTTTTAAACCCATAAAAATAAAAACCGTATCTATTGGCTATTAAGTGAGCTCTCCATTGAAAATATATTTTAAACAATCCCCTGATTAACTTTTTTTTTTCCTTCCAAGGGAATTATATAAATGAATTCCTTGTGATGAATGCATTTATTGAAAATAAAAATAGGAATGGGGACAGTATAAAAACCATGTGATAAAAATTATTAAATAATGATTAATATTATAAATTAATTAATTTATTAATAAATGATTTAATAATTCATTAATGAATCAATAAATTTAATGATAATAATAGAATTCTTTCAAAGGAAAATGTCTGCTGTGTACATTTTTCCGCAATTTAGATGGTTCAAAAATTGTATTTTGTACTCTTATTTTCAAATCATACCGCAAATCGTAAAATTATAATGTATTCAAGAAATTTATTTTAAAGTGGTTAATGAATTTTATTTTTATCTACCTTCACATATCTGTTCAGTCTATAATGAGAGGCTCATTTTCAGGGAAAGAACTTTAAAATAAATATACTGTTGTATTACGCCAACTAGTGATAAATTTCAACAAAAATTCTCCAAAAGTGAAATTTATTTTAGTCGTCTTTATTATAGATGTCATTGTTCAACAATATTTAAGAATACAGATTCTACATTCTTCATTTGCATAATTTAACTCGCTTTCCTGTTGCTTTCGCAAAACGATTTTTCAAGCAACTATTTATATTTTGGGCAGAATATCCCACTTTTATGGGCCGTCCTTGACTGAAAGCAGTAAATCTGGACGGCTATAAAAGCAGACACCAGCGGGTGTGTCTTAAAACACAGAAAACGAAAATAGAGTAATAATTTTTAGTCTGTATATCAAGTTGTGGAGGTGCAAACAATGCCATTCATTTTAAAGGCTTGTTTGACTTGAGGAAATCTGTTCGGGTCGTCTGTTTTGATCCTCTTCACTTCAGTTTACGGCTCCATTGTTTTTCGCTGATTTCTCTCTGCGGTGTTCTATAAAATTCTTCTCGCAAAACACAATGATCTTTTGACCCTGGAACTTCCTTTTGTCGAGAAAGCCTTGAACTCTCCGGTTCAAGTAAATCAATTTTATTTTTCAAGGATATTTCTAAAAAAAGAAACGATTTCTCAAATGAGTTTCTTATTTCCGTTTAACAATAAAATCATCTCTGAGTAGTAAATTATCTTGTTTCCGAAGAGAAATAAAGCTTAAGAGCTGACAGGTGGGGAAATAAAAGAATAAACAACAATAATGGTTTCATTTTATTCCGAGTGTATCAAAAAATGGAAATATTTATTTGCAAGGTCACCACATAGTGATTGGCCTAGCAACTAAAAGTTGTAGGTACTCTTATAAAACTCTTTCTTAAAAAGATTTTTTATTTGATGGTGGTCGGTATGCGTAAGTCACAGAGAAGGAAATATGGAAACTTTTCAAGCATCGACCAAGATAAAAATGAGCATCCAGAAAGCAATAGTTTGCGGCTTCGATCCTAGTCAATGGTGAACAACGTGACACGAGTAGAGCGCTTCTGCTATATCTCTGTTATGGTGAATACTGGGGAGTTTTTTTATGTTTGTCATATGGGAATATGGTCCAATATTATGATAGGCCTCCCGAAATGCAAAAACGTGGGGATCGCTCAAATATTTGACAATATTCCTTTTAGCATTTACATTTTGTCACTGCTTTTTCAAATTTGCTTATTATGCCTTTTAGAATCAATCGCTACGCGATGCCAAAACAATTTTCCGATGTTTTTTAAAAGTGACTGAAACTGTATCCATTCTACTCTGGAAGTCCAACCACTTTTATTAATACAGTGTAACATGTATCTTACCAACTGAACGCTTTACATAAAAGCATTTTTAATATTTTCATGTGAATTTCCTGCTATATATATATATATATATATATATATATATATATATATATATATATATATATATATATATATATATATATAAACACAGAAGTCTATTGAAAAAATATGAACGTTGGACGCTTTTCGGCTTCTTTGAGGACTTTTTATAGATGAAGAGATAGAGATTTCATACAGGGGCGTTTTTTCATAAGTCGTAAAGGATGAAATCCGGAAAATTCCCAAGCATATACCTCGACAGACGCACATGTAGAAACAGAAGTTCCAAATCTGTCTACCGTTATCCCATGTAACTATCTGTACCGAATAATAAGATCCTGTCACTTCTTTGACACAAATGATCACAGGATATGTTGACTCCAAATTGTTTGTCATAGTTTAGCAATTTCCTAAATATTATTAATGAAAAGTCTCTTTGGAAAAATATAAATATTTTATATATAATTATGTGAGTGACGCTTCTATACATCTCGCAGCTGAAATATGAATTTAATAAATTATAAGAAATTATATAAAAACTACAAAATATGTATGCTCACGAAGTAGTTTAAAAGCAACTAATTTTTCAAATCAGAGAAATATTAAGGATATTAAATATTGTTATTTGATTGCAGTTTTTTCCTTGGAAGACGAGGTAAATATAGTTACAAAATAAAAAATTCAGGATAATGGTTTAATTGTGTGAAACCCAGAGGCATTAGTGGTAGCGCTTTGCTCTTCCAAGACACAGGTCCGAAGTTCAGTCTGGGCAAGCCTTTCATCCCTTTAGTGGGTCGATAAAATTGAGTACCAAGTGTGCTCAGGAGTTAAACACTGGGGGTGACCACCTAAACATACATATGCGTCGCCCCCCAGGGGCCTCAGTCACAAAAACAGATGTAGATACTGTAGCCTTTCCCCAGGGGGGTGGCCTGCCATTGACTTTAGATGAAGTGTCATCAAAGAGTAGAAATCTTATGTGTGTCCTAAAATGCAAATATTTGAAAACTTGCAGGTGAATTTTCTGCTTTTTCCTTTCTGATAATAACACCCCTTAAAATGATTCTTGTTTTTATTTATTTATTTATTTATTATTTCCCATAGGAATATTCTCGAAATTTGTGTGGCTCCAAATGAAGTGAAATATTGCCCTTGATAGCGCATGACCAAAATAGTTTTTGTTGGCATGTCGTCTCAGACAATTAAATGTCATACGCCTTCGTGATGAATTGCCTAGCGGAAAATAGGTTGCATGTATTCCCTGGAGAGAATGAAAAAAGAAATTTCATTTAAAAACTAGCTTCTTTCAAATTTTCGAAAAAATGTCCACTTTTTTAATTTTTTTTAATTATTATAACTTTTATAGTTTTTTTAAAACTTTTTAATTTTCAACTTATATGAATAACTTTGTATGTCTTAACACCCCCTTCTCCCAAAAATTTTAAATTTTGTATTCATTTTTTTATCATTCAGAACTCTGAGTCAAGAATATTTATAGTAGACTTTTATGACATTTGAATGGTTACCTATTTGTGTCTGGCTTTCAATTCAACAGATCGAAGATGCGATTTTATTTTAGACGTTGGCTGAGTTGGCAGCTGAATGGGTAGCCAACTCTTCTGTTGATAGTTCTCGCGTTCATATTCCATCTCGGGTTTGAATGATTTAGTTATTTGAAATCCACTTTAAAATGTAAATCCCAATCTATTTAGCCCTCATAGGAAAAATATGACCATTCTGTGATAAAAAAAAATAAAAAAACATCAAAAGTTGATGTTTGCAGTGGATAGAATATATATTAAATTGTAGATTCCTAGTGAATTAGAACTCGTGGGCGAAAAGTGATCGTAGATCGGTAGGAAACCTAACCAAATATCAAGAACTAATCACTAAAAATATTTCCTAATTTTAATATTAAATATTAATATCCATAAACACGACGTAGCAGATAGCCTAAGATTGTTGTACAACATTCCACATACATCTACCTCGCATTTTCTTCCAATTAGGTATTTCCCTAGATATTATGTCATATTAATGTGTTGCAAAGGAGAAAACATGTAAAATATCTAAGGACTAAGACCGACAGATATATATATATAGATATATATATATATATAGAAATCATATATGTTGATGTCATAGATGCCTATCTATGAATCACCACATCTATCTCTCGCTATTTAAAAATTGTTAGATTCTAATTCGAGATGTTGCAGCCTGAAGTTTGTTTTCTAAAAAATTTACGTAATATTTCTCACGCTGATACACATACTTCAAAGTGAATTATTATATACTATAGTATGTATTAACATGCACAAATATATATTTGTATAAGGAAAAGTATGCTGTTAGCAATGTTTTGTATGGATTAGTATTACAATTATGTTAGATGCTACGATTCAATTTTTAAAAAATGAAAAGGGATCAAAGAATAATCGTCTTTAAAAATTTCGTTCCATGTAAGAAAAATATTAGATGAATCACAGTCTTAGAACCTTAATTATCAAATAATAACATTCTCATAATCTGGTTTTACATTTCTGTTAGTAAGGCAGAACTAATTACAATATAAACAATGGAAATCGAATAACTCTTGTGAAGGAACAACATAGAATTTCAGATAAGTGTTTTCAACTATATTTCTAAATATTCCTTACTTTTTGATAGTCTTTTTTATTCTTTCGGGAATTTTATCCTTTTGATTATTATGTAGAGTTTTATCATTATCATTTTAATAAAAAGTATGTTGTTAAACGGATTTATTTTTTATCATTCTTATTGTTCTTTAGTAGAATTGAGTCATATTTAATTCACTTAAAAACAAGCAGCCCTTTTAAATTAATTAATATTTAACTGACTGAAAAGGTCTGATTGTCTTATAGATAGGTACCTCAAAACAAACAAAAAATATATATAATCTCGTTTTATAACGTTTCCATGATTATAATCGCTAGAATAATCAGGATACAGTAACCTGAAAACGTTCTTCAGAATATAAGTTTACGTGTTCGAACATTGCCGTTTCTGAATGCTGGATTTTTGTTCTGCACATCTGTCAATTATATGGTTTCCTCCCTTGTGATACTAAATAAATCCCTATCTAAAATTAAAAAAAAAAATTGCAGACATAACGAGGTGAATTTTAAAAAACTCAATAATAATTTTCGTTGATGTGCGTTATTGAAAACTAAAGAGCAAAAAAATTTGGAATTTAAATACGATGAGCACCATATGAAAGTTGAGACTTACAAGGAAATTCACAGCCGGCAGATGGTTGAGTAGTAGGCTGTTGGTTCCAGGTTCGAATCTCGGTTCGGGTATGGACGTTCTCTTTCTTTCTCTGCGTTCCTTTATCCTTTCTTCTTCTGAGATGATGGATGAATATGGCCCGCTCTATGAATGGGCTTATGGTAGTGGTGATATGGCACGTATGTGCTGAAGAAATTGGACTTCACACCAAATAACGGCTCAGTTGGAAAAGTGGAGCAGAGCACCCCATATTGCCAGCCTCGCTGGCACACGAAAACAACAACAAAGAAGTTCACCATTGACTAAGAGGTACGCTAATCACAAATTAGGTTAAAATGATTCCCTAAAAATCAAAATTTACTTTCAAATTTTTGTAAAACCAAGTTGTTTTGATATTTTTTAAATTTGATATGCACTTATTAGACACTTTAATGATAGATGAAAAAATAACTACCACTAATTGATATGTCTAATTAAAAATTTAATCATTAGAAATTCAGAGAATCATGACAGCCTGTTGAAAAGATTTCGCTCGCGTTTGAATTCGTGCTTCGATACTTCGGCTTGCTAAGAGCAACAATGGACATTAGTCATTTTGTACAGTTTTTAAAGTTACTTCGTTAATGAAATGTGGAAGTTTAGAGAAGCGAATGCTATTTGATATTTTTATTCAGTCATTATAGACCATGGTTTAAAATGACAATGCAATTGGCTGTGACTAGCGGATTCTGTCGATAAGAATAAGCAGCTGAAAATATGTTACAATAGGTCTAATTTATATGAAAATTACTAAATTTCTTAAGTACTAAGTATAGAACACTTATTTGATAAGCAGGATTGTTTATCGTCGGGTTCCATATTTACAAAGAACCATCGAAACTTTAAACGGAAGTATTATCGATATTATCTACCCTTTATCGCTTTCCTTTCTCCCTCACTCTCTAGAAAAATAAACAAAAAATATTAAAGTCAAATACAATAAATTTGCATTTAAACTTTAGACTCGCATTCTTATACATCAAAGTTATTTGTTCAGGAAGTTATTCTTAACCGGAAACAGAGCCCCTACCTAGCACGTCGTAAATCAGTATTGTAATCAATGTTCGACCAAGAACGAGTTGATACAAATTATTTATCTTGAATATTAGAAATTATATTCCTTGATAGGATAGGATTTGGTCTGCGAGAAATAAATCTTTTGGATAAATTTCAGAAAAAAGTTCTGTCAACAATCTTCATTTAGGAACAATGGTTGCCAATAGAAATTTTATAAAATAGTTCATGCAGGAAATTTTGATGTTTATGCTTTATCGATACAACAATGTCGCAATTCAGTTAAATCAAGCAAAAAAAAAAAAAAAAAAAATTGGTTAAAACGATTTTAGCATTAGGAAAAGTATATGAGATATCGTATTCTCTTCAAACGACAATTTCTGTAGGGTGAAATTGTTAAATCTAGTTATCAACCCATACTTTTGAACCACAATCAAATAACAAAGTTGTGATGTAACATAGCACTCTCATTTTCAAATATGATCAAATATCAATTTCATCAGTTGATCCATGCTCAAAACTACAAAGCTGCTTATTTGATTCAACGTTTTGGTGAGTAAAAATATAACCAGTGACAAAAAAAAAAAAAAAAAAAAAAGAAGAAGAAGAAAGAAAATAATGAATTACTTAATGATGAATAACAAGTTAAATGCTTATTTAAATTAGTTGAAACTTTCATCAACTTTAAACTCATCAACGCCGAGCTAGTAGCCGAATGGTTAGCGTTCTTGTCTGCGGCTCAACGTTTCGTGGGTTCGAATCCCACCTGGGGCTTAGATGTTGTAAGATTTGCGAAATCGTTTTAAACCTCCTGTCCTTATCTAATTAGACCTCGTGTGCAAAAAATGACTATTGAACGACAGACAAAAAAAAATTATAACATCACCAACTATAGTTGTTTTTCCTAACTACATTGTTCTGTTAATCTGCTGCATATTTTTCCTAGTTATGTATAAAAATGTTTATTTATATCTTCAGCTTATCCACCATTACTTCAGTTTGCGCTTGTTTTCTGCGAAATAATGACCATAAGAAAGAGTTATTTCGGGTGTCATCTCTTGATGCTAATTCGCATTTGAATAATGGCAGCTCCGGAAAAAGGCACCTGAAGCGGTGCAGGAAACGAGTCCATTGCGCAACTCGAAATTGTTACTTAGTTATACAGTCTGTGATGCAACCAGTCTTCGAAAAAATATTTCAAGGTCTACCGTGAAAGGGGGGGGGGAATAATAATAAAGAGAGATTTTTTTTTTTTTTACTCTCGCTCTAAAAGATGTCTTTAAAATTTTCTAAACTTCATCATCCTGTTTGTTGATTTATTTTTCACTTTTTGTGGTATTTTTAAACTTGAAATGCGTGTAATTGGGGATTTGCAATAATTTGACTGGTTTTTGCATGGCTGGTTACAGAATAAACAAAGTATCTTAACGGGTAGGACTTCATTAACTGTGAGATTGACGGTGAATGCTGATGAGAGAGGAAAAACTCGTTTGCTGTTTTCGCTGTTGACGTTTTGCATGATAGATAGACATTTGGAAAGGAATAAATTATTGTCTTTTCCTGCCATCATAAACTTTCTACCGATAATTTTCAGTTTTTTTTCTGAACAAATATCTCATCTGCACTTGTATAACATCAATTACCTACAAATAGAAATTATTTGCTTTTTCTTTCAAGATATATAGAAGATTTTTTTTTTAACTTCTTTACTTTGTAACCTTATATTCGAAAAGTTTTTTTTTCTCTCCATAAGGAGTAATTATATATTCACTGATACATAAGTAATCAAATTTTTAATTACGTAAAAACTTGGTTAAAAAAAGAATATTTTGTTCCTACTATAAATAAAGTGTCACTGTGTGTTACTTAGGAATTTTCCTCAATTCCTTCAAAAGAATATCTCTTCTCCATAATTTCATGCTACATCAGTGAAAAATCATGCTAACCTGGAAACTCCTACTCAGTAAGCCAGCTTTCTTCTCAGAGATGTAGCATATAAAACTCACTACTTTTCGGACTTGTTTACATTTAAGAGGCACAACTGTACCTTCTATTTCTGACGTCAAATCCTTTAATCCTCCACATTATTGTAAATGTTATAGTAACTATAAATTAAGAAAACATTGAAAGTGATGCTATTTATAATTTTCTTAAAGGATTACAGAGAATGTTCCTTAATGTAATCACTGATAATTCATGTCTTCAGTGATTTTTAACTCTTTTTTTTATCACACTTTTAAGGATTTTCAAAATTTGGGGCCACACAAAGAAAAAGAAATTTAAGAGATGACCAAACATACACAGTGTCTCTCTTTTTCCTCTTAAATATTTTCTTTGAACGTTAATCAACGTTCATTGCACGTTTTAATACAAAAAAAAAAAAAAAATAGTTTCTTTAAAAAAGAAATGGATACACTTTTAGTTTCTACTCATGTTTATAACAAAATGGGATTTTATTCAAATTTACTCTGAATTTAATAAATATATGCTAAAGAAAAAGTAAAAAAAAATTATGAAAGACTGCGATTTTTTTAAGAACTCTATGAATTATTTTTAATTGAATGACTTATAAACCAAAGAGAATATTATTCTTCGAACATATCTTTTACTTTTTTTCTACATAAATGAAATAGGAGGGATTTGAGAAAAAAAAATTTAACCAATCATTCTCGAAATTTTGGCACTGGTGTATAATTATAGCAAGAATCATCCATTTTCTTTCAGGAGTCCTACACTCGGTTAAAGCAGGCCCCGCACAGTTACCAAAGGAAAGGGGTTGGGAAAAAAAAAAGTAAAAAGAAAAATTTCCTAGGTTGGATAGATAAAAAGATTTCCAAGAAAAGTGAGACTCCTTCCATATTCTACCCATTCCCCTGGTATCACGTGACCAAACAAGAGCTAAATACAATAGAGAAAAGGGAAAGTGAAAAACAGGTGTTTCCTTTAATTTGAAACGTACTTTTACCCCCGAGGGGTGGGGTCACGTTGAAAAGGCACCTGCTGTGCCTAACCCCACTTAGAGCTTATCCCCCACCTCCTCAATCCTCTATTTGTGTTTTCCCTACTTACCCAGATTTTTGGGCACTTCACACTAGGGAAGGAAGATACCATATTATTATTTCAGGCGATAAATTGCACCCCAACGATTTTATGTCCAAGCAAACGTTTAGTTATTAGCCCTGTTGCAACTGGAACTGGATAGCCATCGTAAACAAACCCCCAGGGCTTTAAATTTTACAGCGGAAATACACAAAAGTTTTCTAAAAACAGCTTTTGATCATTTCCGCTCCTTGAGGCGGATGTAAATTTGAAAATTATAATGTTGTGGCAACATTTTTAAGCACAGTTCATTGAATTTTTTAAACAATTCATTTATGTGTATATACGAACTTATTTCATATAATTTCGCAAGTGAACAGGTTACAACAAACTATTTTTAAAGCAATATGAAATATACAAAACTTAAAAATTTATCCAGCAGGAATGTGCGGGTAAATGAAAACTGAAGGTGCTGAAATGATTATATTTTATACCCTCATTGTCTTTGTGAGAATTCTATTTTTTAGAATAAAATTTATAAAAAAATTATTATGAAAAGCAAACCACTTCTTATTTTAAAATTATTTTCTGTATTTAGTAAAATACAAGGAATTATTTTTTTAATAAAACTATCTTCGTCTTATTTTAAAAATTATTTTATTCCTTGATCCATATTCCATCATTTTGCACGTGCAATAACCAAATTTTTTGGAAAATGTTTCATAACTAATGTCATATTTTATGTGTTGGAACATTATCAATAAGGCAGCAATTTAAAAGTAAACTGGGTCATTCACGTAGCTCGACAGTTGGCTAATACTGATGAGTAGATCTGAGACTTGATAGTTACTTTTTGAATATAAGGTCCCACTGTTGGAGACACCGACCACGGGTTAACTTACAAGATCCATTATCCTAGGACTCAAACTCAAGTTAAAAATAAACGAAAATATGAATGCAAAAAGAAATAATAATTAATTTTTTTAATTGGTATTAGCGCTCCGACATCAATGGGGTATTTTTATGGATCCGAAAAGACGATTGTGAGCGTTTGTAAACTTATCAAGTCACTGCGAGTATCCTAAAATTCTTTTCAAATTCGTGGTGGTTAATCACCCTGCTTGTGGAATATTTTCGGAATTCTTCAATGATAGAAAGATCCCTTAAAGTACTGTAATGAATACCTTTATTTCGAATATTGTTTGAAGACGAGAACCCAAGTAAGAACAAATTACTCAATGTATGTTTATCTGGATTATTACGACTTCAATTATTTGCCAACGTGTGACAACAATTTTTATATATATTTGGCTATTCATGCCAATAATTTAGCTGGTGTAAGAAAAGAAGCGAATCTCGGCTTCCTTTGTCGGAATATTCCGAAGTCAAAGTATAAATAATCTCGCTCAAAAAAGCGCACTTTTTAACTTGTCAAGTCGTAAACAGCATTCGAAAGTTATTTTTCAATTTCCCTATTTTTTACTTCTTTTTAAATTATAACATATAAAACAATAAATAGAAAACGATAAAAGAAAATATCGCCAATCATTCGAATAGCGCAGAAAACTCGTAAAATCTGAAGAGTTTCCATAAAAATGTTGATTCCGAAGAGTACCGGTCAAACCCAAATTGGCGATGCTTCCATGCGGTTGCCAAGGCCGCAGTTGCCATCCCTAGAAGAGGAAAAAAACAAATAATAAAAATTAAATGGCTCTTTGCTTCGTTGCACGAGGTAAAGAAAAAAAGTAGCCAAGTAGCGCATTTTTCCTCAGCCCCCCACCTTGAAAGTTTCACTAGGTGACCTTCAAACCCAAGTAAGGATAAATAAAAGAAGTTGAATGAAAAGAAAAAAATGGAGTTAATTTATGCACAACGGGTTTCGTCAAGAGTTCGGGCGCATATATATAAAGCAAGTTTCACTTACAGCATGTGGCAAGGTTTGTTCGAAACCGTCTCCAACAGCTCAGAGAGAAGAATGTCAACTCCGGCGGCTAGTGTTACTTTCTCATTTCCTTTCTTAGAGAGTTTAGAAAAATAGCTGTCAAAAAATTATTTCTCCGTCTAAGATGAGGTTGGCCATCCATTTTTTAAGTGTCAAGGTTAATTATCGTAGTCTCTTTAAAAGAGCTTCTATTCATTCGACTACTGTTTTGTTTTTGTTTCTTTATTACTCACTTTTTAAGGTTCAGATTTCACCAGCGTTGCCTAAAAAATAATGATAACTTCTGTACGTAGGAAAAATATTTTTTTATACTTGTGAGTATATCATATCTTTCGAAGAAGAATTCTATGCACATTTATTTACAAAAATCACAAATTTTTATGCTTGCAAATTTTTCTTTTTGAAGATATAGACCGAAATAGAATTTCGTTTCTTTTAACAAAATTATCCTTAATATATTATTGGTGTGGTTGTCTCATAGTTACTTCTTGAGCTTGAAGTTTAACTGGAATTAGACAATTTAAATTGGATTCAGAGCTAATAGAAGCATATACTATCTGTTTACCACAAGAATAGGACCCACTAAATTAGTCTATTAAATGACGGTTGTTGTAGTAACAAGAGCTGTCCATTTCAAATGAAAATAAGAATGGTATGAATTGGCGATATTTTAGGGAAATATCTCATGTTATTCTCCAAGTGTTCAGTAAGCCAACATCAGTGCATTTCTTTTGGTTCTTACTATTGAAAATGAAATGCTCTTGTTTCCCCAATTACAAACAGGCACAAATTCGTACGAGTTATTGTCGTGGTTAACAGACAATACTCTCTAAAGTGGGACTCAAGTCATGAACTGTTGTCTAAGTATTGAGATACATTTCCGCATTGTTCTTTCCTTCCGATCTTCAAAATAACTGTTTTTATAAAGAATTAAACATAAATAATCTCAGTGTATTAAAATAGATAATGTTTGGACAATGCATAGTGTAAATGGTTTGTTGTAATGAATGTTTCAGTTTTTTCTCGTTTTCAATATGTGAATATGCATCACTATTTATAAAATGTCATCGTAGAAGACAGATATACTTAGTTTACATTTCTAATTATCAAGCATTGATCTTTCGTAATACATGAGGTTATATACGATGATTTTTAATATTTCACCATAATACCCAAGTATGATGAAATAATAAAAATTATTGACCATATTTCGGTTTTTAGGCTATACACAACGTTGGACTAAGTTTCTTTTTATTCACCGTATCCTAGTGTTAAGATTGCATTTAAAATGGAAGTTGTTCGTATCGATACCAGGTACTGTTGAAGAACAGAAGCTTATTTAGTTTGGTTAAACGCTCTGTAATCCTCTTTTGCACAAGAGAGTTAATTGGGCGAGGACCTAAATTTTAAAATGGATTCTTAACCATTGTGCAAACATCAACGCCCGTAATGGGAAACGAATCCACGAACTGCTGAACCGAAGACCAGAGCTCTGATTATTCGGTTGTCTGCTCGGCGAATGAAGTGAAACTTAAAGCAAGAAGTTGGTCCTTGATTATTTAAAACAAAGTCTCTGTTTTATTTCGAAATTTTGATGATAACCTTTGTAGTTTATTTAAACGTAATAATGCTGATTTGAACTTACTGTAAAACTGCTTATGCCGCAATGCATAATACTGTTCCGGATCTCTGCATGCTTCAATAAAGAAAACTTTCTTTCCCTTTTTAAAAAAAATTTGTCTTCTGTCAGTAAAGACTGGAAGTAGGGAAAAATACTTATAGCAACGGATCCCTCTTTCTTTTCACCGTGCAATTGCACCAGATAATATATTTTGTGGGTAAGAAAAAAAAAAAAAAAAATATGATACTGTAAGACTTTTCTATTGGAAGAAAAAAGCTTCGTTTGCTTGTTAATTCTAAATTTTTTTTAAAAAAAGAAGCATTTTTAACATTTCTTTGCTTTGCTCAATAAATTCATTAATCTTTTTTCAATTTTTTAGATCATGTAGATATTCATAATATCTATAAAATAAAATAAGAAAAAGTCAGAGACCCTCACGAAAGTAAAACTTTTTAAATATATAAATAAATGTCGGTGATGATCAAAGGTTTTCAGATTGTGATTGTGAATAGATAAGGCGAGTGCCCGTCAAGTTCTGCAGAGCTGGCTCATAGTTGGCTGGAGGGCGGGGGTGTATTCTTTATGAACGATCACCCATGGCGTTCCATTATACTCAACTAAGACCTGTAGACAAAGGAACAAAGACAGACTTTTGTTGAGGGGGCTCCAGTCTTTTTGACCCATAGAAGTTTCTTCATTTCGGCAATAAATGTGGCTACCAGACTGCAAGTGGCCACCTAGGGCATTTTTTCAAGTTGGCCGCGTCCTAAGGGTCTTTCATTTGATTGAGGCATAAAAATCTTGTGAAAAATGCTGTGAATGTTCAGCTTTAAAGGATCATATTCTGGCTTGAATCTGATTTTCTAAGGGGAATTCAACATTCAAATCCCTTATTGTTATGGACCTTCGGGATCTGATTAAGACATGTCGATGCATCCCTTGCGGATTCGATTAACTCCGCTGTCAAAATTTTATTAAATTTTAAAATTTCGAACCCGCATATAATATATAACTGTATATTTTTTAAAACAAATTTTATTCGATTTGGCAAATGAAACATTCATAGCTGAGAGGATAAACAACAACAAAAGGTGAGTGGATATTGCAGAGCATAAAATTAACATGTTGTCATGACCATTTAAATAAAACTATGATCTATGGAAAGAAAACAGTTGACATTTCGCTTTATTTCACGCACTTTTGAAATAAGCTTAAAAAGTTTAAGAAAAAATTATGAAGCACTTTTGGTAATTTTTATTGCTTGCTAAAAGCAAAAGATATAAGTAAATCAATAAAATGAAACCCAAACGGTAAATTTAAAAAATAACAAAAAAGAAACCTGCATTTGTTTTTGTTTGACTCCGATATCCTTTCGTTTCTATTAAGTTATATATATTTTTGGAAAACAGAATTTGCCTTTTATATACACTTGCACACAGAAATCAGTCATGAAACAGCTGTTTTGTAGTTATGAAATGGCTGAGATCGAATCCTGAACCATCCACCCCAAAGACCTGGTTGTACCTCTTAGCCATCTTGAACCCAGCCAAAAATGTGTCACTTACATACTGTGATGCCACTATACTATATATGTATTGCTAATGTATCGTAAATCCAGTTTTATCTTTTTTAAGTCCTTTCACACATCCAGTCTAATCGTTGTGTTACTAAATTTGATACTATGTATCCCTATCGAGGGTTATAATTGAAATATAAACTACTCTCCAATGTCTCGCTATTTTCCTCTTGTTTGAGGAAAGTGGTGCAGCAAGGACCAGAAAAAAACAATAAAGAGAAGGAAGCACTCTTCTTAGCAAAGGCCTCTGGATGCCTTAGGGGAAGGAAAAATTCGCTGTCCAAGAGATACATTCCGACTCGTTTCTGAAGGATGAGCCATTTTCGTCATTTTTCCCGGTGCTAATTGGAAATGGTGTTTCCCGGCTCCTGTTTGAAAGTGTAATGCCCATTATCACCCTCTTCGATCAAGATGGATCTTTTCCTCTAGGAAAATACGTGGGTGGAGGTCGACAACACTAAAATGCGGAGGAGTATGTTGTTAAAGACTTTTTGATTATTTCGAATTGCCATAGTCATTTCGCAATGAGTAGGAATATTTTTTTTTTAATTTCTCTTAATTCTTAAATGATTTTCTCTGTCATTTTGAGCGTAAAAAACGAAATAAATTTAAAAACCATTCGCTAATGGTTTGCAAGGACAATGGAACACCATTCATAGGTTTTCCGATGGAAAGTCTATCCGGTTGAGACATCAAACAATTTATTTATATTTCTTTTTTATATTTTTTAATGATATAATATTGCGTTTTTATGTTACGGTTGGATTGTTAGTTATGTGGATATAGGTCTTTTATCCTTTATAATAATTTGAGTCAGGTCGTGTTAATTTAGTGTGGAAGGTATCACTCTCGTGTACTGAAGATATTGGGTTCAATCAGTTGTAGACCATCGTGCTGAGAAGGCCTATAAGTATTCAAGTTTTTGTAGCGTTCAATATTGCAATGATGAGGATTGGTGTGATGAGATGGATACCGACTACGTCACTTGCAAATGAATCAAATAACCAGATAGCTGGTAATGTTTATTGATTTCAACCGGCAGAAATCTGAAAGTAGAAATATATCATGATGATCTATCAGTTCAATAAAATAAGTAAATTCAGTGGTGAAATCTCATATGCTTATCTTTTCTTTATTTTGGGTACCAGTAATTTTAAGGAGGAAGGGAGTAAACAGTTGTACTGGGGGATGTGTTGAGGAAAAAAGGAAAATTTGTCCTGTGGGATTCTAGTTTTCAGTGAGCAAATAATCGTGTCCCCAGAGTAAAATTTCCTGAATTTATTTTTCTTACAAAAGGCGAAGTGTTCCTTTAAAAGACAAAAAAAGTAAAAAAATAAATAAGAAATTTAAAAAGATACGTATCTAGCAAATAAAACCATATATTATGTTATAAATAATTAAAATGATCTATTTAAAGTATCTCTGGATTTTCTATTTACATGGCAAAGTTTGGATATAAAATCACCCATCGTCAAAATTTTTACACATTATGCATTTATTTTCTTGAAAAATGTAATATTAGGCCTGTAGATTGGTGTGGAAAGGCATTGATTTTGCGTCCATAAAGAAAAGAATTTCGAGATCTGGCCATTAAAAACAGACTTTTAAGTACATTAAAATTACAATGATTTAATGTCGCTTGTTTGATCAGTTTTAAAGGAAAGAATGCCAACACTGTTGACGGGACGACCTCGTCGTTTGACGGTAATTCAAAATCATAAAGTAGAGAAGTGTCTAGCGGCTTCAGTCGTTGCCCGGAAACGGATCTCAATAACTTAAACGGAGCTTCAGATTTCAATTACAAATGTTTCTCCATTTTATATGAGGCCATGCTGACTTGGTCGTTCTCGTTATCAGAAGGTAGTGTGAGTTTGTTTTAAACCACCATCTTCAGAATAGAAGATCCTTAGTAGCTCATTCTCCTCTTATTTGAACGGCGTGAGAGGAGTATTGCGTGTATTCTTCCTCCATGCATATCTATTTTGTGAGTACTTTAGGGTTTTCCTGTTTCCTCCTTTGAAATATAGGAGTACGGCTCTATCTATGAAAATACTACCCGGAAAACATTATATTTCTATCTTCAAGAGAACCTTACAAGAGCTTTAAGGTGCAATCACATACATACATACATATATATATATATATATATATATATATATATATATATATATATATATATA
>JAPDSC010147937.1:334938-365900 GCA_026290005.1 Latrodectus geometricus
TCAGACAAACGGACAGACACATTACACTTGCTTTTATTATTATAGATTACACAAATAATATAACAATGATTATATATTAAATTGAATGGAAAAATAAAATGTTTAAATTTTTTTCTTTAGGTAGCGAAAATAATTACAGCAAATTCTACACCACGTGAAAATGATCTGATTTTTTAAAATTCAAATTTTAAAAAATTATAAAATTTTGAAGTAAATTAAAATTTAAATAGTCCAACTTTGTCAAGCAAGAATGAATTGCTTATTTTGCGTTGAAATTATGCTACAATCGAATTTTTAATACTTTTTTCTAAAATAATTGTAGTAGAAATTGATGTATGAAAACACTCCGCATATATTTATTAAATAAGGAATTATCCTATTGCGGAAATAAATACTGAAGAATGTTCTAGATACATTTCACACATCTCGATACATTTCACCAAATCAAAGCATACAAACACTACCTCTAAAGATCAGAGAATTTACATATATTAGGTTAGGGAAAAAAATATCAATTATTTTTACGTTAACTTCAAGGCTTTATTAACATGTCTTGTACAAATGATTTCAAACTGTTTTGTGACTGATATTTTGCTACTAGACAGCTAACATACAGGTCAACTTCGGACATTTTTTGTTATTTTATCGATCTTTTCTTCAACGGGCCTACTACCTGTGCGAAGTACAGCCAATATACCTGATGGAATTGATGAAACCAAAATGGCTCATAATTGGCTGTTACAATATCTGAACCATAAACATCATTCCTGATTTTCAACTGCCTGTCTTGTATTTTCGCCTTTTTCAAAAGAGAAACTGTGAATGTACTGCATTTTCTCTTTCTTGGTTTCCATTTTTAACACCTTGAATCTAATAACTGAATGGACTTAATAAAAAAAAACATAAAATCTTTTTTAGTTTTGAAATGTTATTTTTCCAACAAGCACAAATCTGAAATTGTATGATCACTATTTAACAAGATATCGAACACTATAATCATCGACCGAAAAAATAAAAGATTTCTTTCTTTCTTTTTTTTTTTTTTTTTTTTTTTTTCAACTTGATATATCGTTTTTCCATAAGTTTACTTATAATTTTTAAAATTTTAACTTGGCATGGTTTGGTTTTTGATATATAGTCACTTTTGCAAATCAGTTAACAAGAAAGGCTCCAACATTTTAAAATGGAGTTCGAATCCTTATAAACATCTAACTCAAAAAGAAAATCGTATCTACTACGAACTATTGTACTGAAAGCCAAAGCTATAAATATTCATTTGCTAGATCGGAAATGTTTCCTTGTGAAAATACTGTTGCTTTAATTTCTATATTCAATATTTTCACGTTGAATTTGTCATTAAAAACTGGAGAATTTTTTAGACAGTAATACAACAAAACTAAAAATAGCTTTACCAAATAATAAAAGTAATACCAACAATGAATGGCCGATTGCTTTATGAATGCATATTCATTCATCTTAAGAAACATGATGCATTTTCGAATGAAATGAAATGAAATAATAAAAAGAATAAGTCAAGTAATCTCAATAGTTGTTGTATTTTTAATAAAATAAACTGTATGAAGTGATATTATTCCTCCAAACAATTTCATTAGTTGCAGTAAGTTGGCACGTTCATAAGAGTACGACCGGCATTTCAAGAATATGTTATCATTCTGTCTTATTTATTATCTCTTCTCTACATAGAACAACAAGAATATTAATATGGAAAATTTATCCGGAGGGGAGATGATTTGGAGATGGAACGAAGGATGCCTTTTGGGCATAAAGATATTCTGTCTCTAGAATAGTTCGTGAATGTTCTCTAGAATTCTTTATTCGTTTGGGAAATCCTCATCATAAAAAATAATAATAACACAAAAAATATTAAAGCTGTGAGCTAGATAAAAAGTTTCTTCCATACAAGAAATTTTTAATTTTTGAAAAAGATGCAACACTTTTGTTTGCATATTATATTAGATTTTTTTTTTAATTTATGCTAAAATACTCTTAATATGTGTGTAAAATGTATAACTGTATTTTGATTTTTAATTAAGGGTATAATAATTAAGATATAAACAAATATTTAATAATTATTAATTGAATATTTTTCTACTGAAGTTTGGCTCAAATAGCTTCTCTTTCTTAAATATCATATTCGCAGTTGTAAAAGCAGATTGTTAGAATTTTTATACATATTTATATTACTCATCATAAGTTTTCGGGTTTTAATGAAATGTATGTATTCTTTCGTTAAATAAATTCTCAGAACTTTAACATTTTTCTTTTCAATAATCAGTAATGAAGTGCATAATGAATGTGCAGAGTAATGAAAAAAAAATTTGGACTTAAGAATCACTTGATATATTTGTATGCTATTTATATCTCAACATCACTTCATAAATAAACTATGTAATAATTTATCGACGTTCATAAATCAAAAGAGCCTAATTCACAGAAATGGTTTATTTCTCCCAAAACATAGTTTATTTATTCGCGAATTATGACATAAACCCTCTAAGTTATAACCATGCAGAAAGAAAGTTTGTATTATAAATCAAAAGATCAACCACAGTTATTTCGTGAAAATTTCCGCTTTGGACAAACATAACCTTGGTCGAAAAATAATCATAAAAGAAAAAAGAATGCATTTTACCTAAATAAAAATATTCCTGCCTTATGTAAACAAACGTTATACAGATTTTTGCTAATGAAAAAAACTCCATATTTATCGTTTTAAGTGGAAATGGCATGCCAAGAGCCATTACACGTGTTATTATGCGACCTAGTGTTTTATTAGACGTTGAGTGTACTCATAAAGTAAGCAAACGATTTTGGCTTTTGTATGCAAATCACCCCAAGAGACGTGCTGACTAATTTCCGGTTCGGTAGGAAAGCTGTCCAACAGTTCTCGCTTCGGTGTGAAACTCGCTTCGTAATGCATGCGTAATCGTCTGCTCAGAACCATTCTTAGAAACGACTTTCGTCGATTATGATGAGAAAAATAATTCGTATCTGGATTCAAAGCAGCAAAGACTATATACTTGTTGTTTCCATAATAGGGGGTGTTTCCTTAATTATTTAAAATAATGTTTAATTTGATTTATTTATAAAAATGCGAAAAAAAAATCTGAAATAAAAATAAAAGGGGGAGGGGCTTGGACACATTAATGAAATAAACGGGATTCTAATAGATTCGTGTGATAACTATGAGTCAGTTAGGTAAATAATATTAAAGTATTATTCTTCTTCATCGTAGCAATTTGAAAATTGTTAATTATTAATATTGTTAATTATTAAAATTGAAAATTGTTAATTATTAACGTGTAAAAAATGCTTTCGAGATTTTTCGCAATAAAAGATACATAACTCTTTTAAATTGCATTACTGTTAATTTTATAGTACTGTTATTTGAACAACTGATAAAAAGTTTTTTCTATTGATTGAATATTATTGAAGATATTAGGTTTTTGTATGGGCTTATGGTCAGTACGGTACAGGTGTCCATAATTTTTGTGGGAGATTCCATTTCATAAACTTTCATGCATAAGTTCCTCGTCTATAGGTGAAATTTTGAAAGGGTTTAGATTATTGAAATATCTTTCCGGTTAACTAAGTTTTGCCTTCTGAAATTAATAAGTGCATTTAATCATTTCGTCATAATGAACAGCTGTTAAGTGACGATGTTGACACCTAAACTCTCCTCCCCATGACATATCAGTAGAGAAACATTAGAACCTACGGAATTTAAATGAGCATATTTTCAGCACTATGATTTTTGACTGGTTTAGATATCGAACCCATTTTCCGTGTTGACAGTTTTCAACACAGGGCTAAAATCTCATTTCTATAATAGAATGGAATTTTTTTTTAATTATATTATTTTTATTCCAAATATATCAACTCATAAATCTGAACCATGTCAAGTGACAAAGTCAACATCTTAGCTGGGATTCATTTCTCTAAACCACCTTCCGGCGAAAGGATATGATGTTATGCTCTATCTTTCTTAACGCTATAAGAGTTTTGGAATGTTTAGGTATGGAACCCATGGTATTCCTTACACCAGAACGTTGTAAGTATTTAATCTTCTGTTTTACACGACTCAGGAACTTTCTTCCATTCTGATCTACTTTTTGCAATCGATATCTAATTAGTAACTCTTAGGATCTTAAAATCTACCTCTGTTCAGTCCGTCCATCTCAACCTGGGCCTACTCCTTTTCCTAATACCCAAAGGTATATGATTTAAAATTTTAAATGTTAATGATAAGGGAAAGTATTTAATCACTGTTAAATAATTTCGAAGTGATAAAAATTAGAATTGTTGTTTTAAAATCTAATTATATATTGAAAATTTTAACTAAAAAGGATTGAGTTTTTAATTTGTTCTTTTAAATAAGTGGGTTCAGGTTATCCAGTAGAGGAAAGACATCATTCTCGCTCACGGAAGGTGATAAGTTCGATTATTGACAAAGCTGAATATCAAATTGCTGATATATTGGTTATATTTTAAATATTAATAAAAAAAGAAGCTCTTTCATCAGTTTGGAAAGAATGATATCTATTCTTATGTCAACCTAGCCATTTGACCATGCTTCAAAGAGACGATGTAGCAGGATGGATGGGTTGCTTTGGTCGGTATAAAACACCCAACTCTATTATACAATACAATTAAGAAAAATGAATATCAAAGTCTCTTAGAAAAGCACTTTGTTTGATCATAACATTAATAACATCATTTAAATTTATTTTCGATGGGGATACAAGCATGCTTTAGTAGATGAATTTAAAAAAAAAAAAATGTGTGTGCCAGTTTTATTGTGCTAAAGAGATTTTCTCTTATAAAATATAAATTTTGTGAAAAAACATTTTTTTAAAAATTCTACTGAAAAATGACATTTGGCACATGGATTTTTCCCAAAGTTTCTGCAAAACATGTTAATTTTATTTGAAGTTATAATTGTATTATTTCATTTTAAGTTATCATATTAGAAATTTAAAAGAAGATTCAAATTATGTAAACAATACATACGCACTACACTGGTTTTGAGATTTATTTCTGATGAACAGTAAGATTAAAGTAATATATTTTGAGGAAAAAACAAAATTCATTCATTTAGGTTAGTTAAAATTATAATTCAAAATTGTATTACATTCTTTCAAAATTCATATATGTTTTATTTCTAATAATTATTAATTATTTTCTTTTTGAAAAGCTGTCTGATGATTATATAATTCGAATAAGATTATTAGATATAAATAAAATTATGCATTATCATAATGAAACCTTTGACAAAATTAATTCTTCAATAGATTAAAAACTAATTTACTGTTATAATTTTATATCAAATATAAATAGTGTACTAAAAGCTCTTAGCTTTCAATGAGAAAAAATATTTCAGTTCCTTTTATAATTTTTAAAATTCGTTGTTTTTCAATTATTTTATATTAATGAATTTCTAAATACCAGTAAACCATGCTGTAGTTAGTTGAAATTTCATTATCTCCTTTTACAACAGCTAAAAAAGTAAAAATATCTTTCTTTTTTATTGCCGAATAGTTTTGCTTTGCAATTTAGAAAATTGTTTGTTTGAAGCTTTTCAAAACAACGTGAAACTAAAATGTTTTTTATTATTATTCTTTAATATATATATAATTCTTTACTATTATCTACTACTCAAAAATATAAGTGCAACAACATCAATATTTTGGATAAATTATTTTTTCGAATGAAAAAAATCTTTACAATTTATTTTTTATTATTATTTTAAAGGTCATTTTACAATGTTAATATTAATATTAAAATATAAATCATAAATTAAAATTTTTATGAATTTTTTACATAAAAATTCATGAATTTTCAAAGTGGATTCCGTACTTTTTTTAGGCTATATTCTATATAATATTTTAAAAACCGATTTTCTCTACAATTAATATATTTAATTCACTATTTCTTAAAATAAATCAAAAGAACTGGAAATCTGTTTAAACTCTACAACTCCTTACCGTCATTATAGACATTTTAAAGTTTTGTAACAGTTTTGACTGCTCTTATTATAATATTATTATGATTAGCAAAATATTTATTTGACTTTTTTTCTAATTTTTAGTTAAAAAAAAACAGTATTTTTTTTAAACATAAAATATTTTATTTATGGCACAGTGATAAAAAAAGGACTCTTTATCATCTCTATCAAGTAATAGGTGGGCCATTTTCAGAAAAGATGACAAAAAAATGGACATTGCATGGCTGCTTCCCGTATCTTTGTCTGTCAAAGAGAGGGCTTGAAAGTTTTCCTGGTATTTTATTTTATGACAAAAGATTATGGTTCAATTTAAATAGAAAAATTGTCCTTGATATTCTGATGACTCACAGTAACCCTGAACTATTTGGTTTTTGTTACTTTGAGATGAAGAAAATACCTTGAGAGGAATGTAAACAAAAGCGCTTTGTATGTCTCAATAAAAAGTTTCAGAATTTGAATTTGGCTACATTATTATAATGTCATCTCTTGAAGATTGGTTTAATTTGTTTCTCTGCTATCACTTTTGGGACACGTAGGCTAAGTCAATGAGGGTTACGATAAAGTAAGATTCAAAGTATCTGTGACAGGGGTAAGTATCGATTCTGTTAACTATGTAGCTCAGTAAATATAGCTAGAGTCTTTTGTTATTATGAATAGTTTGTGGCAAAAAAAAAAAAAAAATTACTTGTCTCCCCTCTTTCAGTTACCTAAAACTTTTCCGATTTAATTTACCTAAAATTCAGAAAAAATTCAAAAGATGATGATAATGAGATTATTTTCAAGAGATTTAAAAGAAAAATATCCTTTTAACTTAAATTCAGAAAAAGAATCCAAAAGTAATAATAAAAAAAAAAAAAAAAAAAAAAAAAAAAAAAAAAAAAACTGGGTTTTTTAAACCTTTGCACAAATGTGTGTGTCGATTTTATCATTTGAATACTCCACACACTAAAGCAAGTATTTAATTCAGTGAAAATTGTTCGTCATTGAATGGTAATTTCTTTTTCTAGACAAGGGCATGTTAATACGAAAGAATGATGGTGGCTGTGGCTGATGCTAGAAGTGTGTGTTTCCGTTTATATTAATTTTATATAATTTTATGTGTTCAGAGCCTTCCTAAGAGATAATAAATAACTGGGTGCTTAATAATACGTTATCGATTTGCGGCATAAAACTAATTGAACTTCATAACAACACATTTTAACTGTGGAATTATTTGCTGATATTTAATAATTATTTTGATAGTTAAGAGGAGAGAGTCTTAACTATTTCTGGGATCAACATTTTCAAGTAATCTTGGAAATTAAATCTGGCATTTTATTTATATTCAACACATACTACTCTCTGATTAATTAGCATAAGTATTAACTGACTCCAAATGGAAATATTTTTGATGAATTGATTGTCAATAATTTTTCATCTTTTTAAGATAGTTCTTTAATTAAATAAAAAAAAATTCATAAGTTATCTGCTCAGAAATCAGTAAATACCGAATTTGATCTCAGTCACTTTTCGGTGGATTCTAGCGTAATTTCCGGTTTTTCTTTTTTGTGAAACGAAAATTCCATTATCTAACAAAAATTTTTTCTTTGTTTTACGTTGCCGATGTTGAATTTCTTGCGAAATTGGATCCAGATGAATCCACTTTAAGGTTTAAGTTGCGTGCTTGCGCTTATTGCCAGATTTTTTTCCCTAATACTAAAAATGTACAGAAAGTAAATGAACAAGATGAAAAAAACTCTCAATTAATTATAAATATAACCAAGTTGACAAGAATTTGGTCTTCAGTTCGAATGTTTCTGAGTTCAACTCTTATCTCAGGTATGGATAATTTTTCACATGAGCTAAAAGTTGACTTGCCAGATTTCTGAAATGTTCAACCTGGACACATAATAATTACTCAACTCCCCAGATACATATTAATATTTATGAGTTACTGAAATAAGAAAAAACACTTTGAATAAGGAATAAAAACTTGAGCAATATTTACATGTATTACATATTACTGCCAGGATTTTTTAAAAAAGTTTTTTATTTGGTTTGAATCATGTAAAAGTATTCAAAAGCTAATCCATTAACCATGATTCTTTCCTCCAGCCTATGTGTTGTTTTCTCTTCTGGTGCAGATGTCACAGGTAAGAAGAAGACATACTCAGCTTCAGCTATTTTTCTTCACTTGCAATGAACACATTTCTGGTAATTGCTTCTAGCTTCCTTAGTTGAGAATTTGACTACAAATACACCTTAACAAACACAACTTCGTGCATGGCCACGGATGCGAGACAAGACGAATACGATGACAGTATCATATACAAGTAAACCATCACTCTTCTATGGTTTTCACTTTTCATACAATACAGAAATAAATGATAAAAATTATTGTAAAATATCATTTACAGTTGTTATTGTTGCTTATCCCCCTGGTGAAGGAAAGCCCACACCAGGTCCAGAAGATTTGACATAGATCTGGTATGCGGCTTCTTTTTTTGGAGAGGAACCACAAGGACAGAAGACTGACTTGACATCTGAACACACATGCCATAGGCATCCATTTATAGGGTAGGCAACCATTCATACAAAGAAAGGACCAAGACAGGATAGAGAAAGTACATCCATCCTCGAACCGGGATTTGAACCCAGACTTCCCTATCCGCAGTCAGGCATGCTAACCACTAGACAGAGTAGGCGGCCATCATTTACAGTTAATTATTTTTAAACTTGTTTGGTTATTTACAAAATAAAATTTAACTGTTTCTGGGACGTGAAGTAAGCCAACCGGAACACCGGGATTTTGTCTGAAAACCGGAAAATTTCTATCAAACCGAGACGTCTAGCAAACATATTTAAAATTAACCACGGAGTGACAAACCACAACCAGGTAAAAACTCGGTCAGCTCTTTTTATAAATCATTAAAAGTTACATTTTAGCGAATCATTAAAATGGCAGCTTAAATTTACATGTTAACGTTAACTTACAACTCTTTAATTTTAAATTTACATACAACTCTTGTCAGTCGTTTTTATTGTTACATATAAACGACTGACAAGAGTTGTATCAAATTTTGGTGTTTCTAAAATTTTAAGCGAAAATTATTATGTGGGTCTCGATTTCTATATCTTTGAAGATTGTAATAAACTCTTGCCTACTTTTCCTGTGATGAATATTATAAGTTTTTAACCACATTTTTTATGACGATTAAATGTATTCATTCGGAAATTTTCCACTTTGCACCTCAAAGAATTCTATTTTTGTAACACCACTGGGTATGCAAACATAGAACTTCTGTATTTTTGTTTTTTGTTTCAAACATTTAAAACGTCTTTCCATTTGACGATGATTAAAAAGTAATACACTGGGCACCAATAAACATACAATCTGTTTATGAAATATCGCTTGCTGTCTTTCATCATGGAAAAAAAAAGTTTTATCTCCTGCGGCGTACTACTTGAAATTTGACGCTCAGACTAGCGATAAAGTCGCCAATTCTGTTGAGGCAAGCACCTTAAAATGGGTCAACCCTCACTTGGCCCACTGTCAAGGTCAGTAGGTTAGGAGTGTTTGGGGTCAATTCGAGGAGAAGACTCTGGGGACTCCCTCACTTCCTTCCCACCCCTGCTCCTCGTGACGTATTTATTTTTTGCTCTAATTCCTCCTTTTTCTCGTCTGGGCTGCCCGTATTTCTTCCCCCTCCGCTCCTTCCTCTATTGATTCGTTTGAGAAAATGGTAACGCCCCGCTCTTTTCTTGTTCCTCGAAACAACAAGATGAGTCATGAGTGCGTGACGTCATCGTGTCATATTTTGTACTTAATCAATTTTTTGAAATATGGGAAGTGGACTGGCGCCAGCATAGTTCCGAAAGGGTTAATAACGTTTTTCCTGGGGACTGGCTTAGTCATTTAGGTGTTTTGCTGACGCACTTTCTAAATAAACGAAAATACAAATCTGGAAGTTCACTTTAAATTTTTCTATTATTATGAATCTAATTATTATTTTATTTCAGATTCTTACAGAAAGCAAAACTTTATATAATTTTACTTAGTTGATTATATTCTGCTTGCAATTTAACCAAATCTTAACAGTGAAGTGGTCATTAAAATAGAGTAAATACGAATTTTCTTTAACTACGTGTTTGATTTTGTAACCATGTTTTAACTGTCCAATATTACAGAATGAAACAGTAGCTTGCTGGGAGAAAGCACTAGCTTTGTATCCTATAAATATATCTTGATATACATACTATCAGTTCCGAATCCTACATTCTTTCTATATATAAGAGAAGCGGGTGAATAGACATTATTTATACCATGACAAATGTCTATCTTGCTAACGCTGAAAATGTGATTACAAAAAAAAATAGCTATAACTTTTTAACGATGGTAAGATGTTTATCATTTAGTAAATGATAAACATCGTAACATCTTTGTTCAAAACAGGATTTTTTTTTTTTTTTTTTTTTTTTGAAAAAGTGAGATTTGATATACGTATCGTCTAAAAACAAATTGAATTAGACGTGGAAGGCTTGTAAATTCTTTTCAGGCTTGAAATTATTGAATATTGGTTGAAACTCTTTTTTTTCCGTGTTCCAATGCATTTTCAATCAACAGCGCATTAGAAAAAGCATAAACATATTTTCTGCAGTAGGAAAGAAACCATTCTTAAAAAGATCTGTAGGAATGTAGAAAGATGGAGTAGTCAAAGCCCTGCACATTTTTTCTACCTTCAACGGTTTCTCAGAGATGACGATTATAAAGGGGGGAAGAATCCTACTCCTCCTCACTTCCAGTAAACTGAGTTCTACAATGGTGTTAACTCGTTTGAATTAATTACATGGCGGTATAACCAGTTTCATAAGTGATTTCAAGCATCCTCAATTATGGTTCGAATTATAATTTTAATCTCTATTATCGAAAATACGAAAGAAAACAATATTTAAAGTAAGTCAGTAACCGACATCCTGCCACAAGAACCATTCCATTTCGCTCAAACATTCACAATTCAATTACTGATAAAAATTCTGTGGATAAATAGAATAAAGAGTGTTGTTTATTTAGATATTGACAATTACCCTTAGACATTCAATAAGGCTCAAATAGACAAGAATATTTTTTACATGACGTATATTTAACAATAGTAAATGAAAAAGGTCGTGTGTGGGTAAAAGATTTAGATAATGTGCTGTTATTCAATGCTACTGACATTGTGAGTTGACAACCCTCTAACATACGAATTGCCAAATTTACGCTACAGATTAGTATATTTTCAGAGCTGCCTTGGAATACTTGAATAGCTCTATGACATGTCCCTGCAAAGGAAATTTTTGTGAGTTGGATTTAAGGTATTGCTCCTCCATCTTATTTGAGAGATAAACTGCTGCTAAGTTAAGAGTTCGCCGGAACACTACTCACATGGATGTTTGTAGTGGTTCGGAATACCCTTAAAGTTTCATGTTTTTGTCCATTTAGCCTTGTATACGAAATGTCGAACGACGATAGATGAACCTCAAAGTATATTTTCTTGCAGCAGAATTGCTACGGACGTATTAGAATAAAACCTGTTTCGCCTTACACATCACAGGAACTTAATTTCTTCCAAGTTGCAAAATATAAGGATTAGAAAACAATATTAAGCCCGGATTTAAGTATAACCCTTCGCGCTCCCAAAGGTTCGAAGTTCGATCCTCGATCTCCGAAAGATTGACTTAATCTTCTGTAGATCGATAAACCTGAATACCAAGCATGCTTTTGAACTAACACAGACGGTTTTCCTATTAGGCTGGAGACTCAGACAGGAAATATACTTCTCACCCCAGGGTCCTCGGTCATGAAAATATATAGGCATAGACATACGTGACAGAGCCTGTACCTTAAGTTATAAGGTGTTGCTCCATCACGTAATACATCTGGATGTGACAGAATTACCACGAAGTTTGAAAATAGAATTACAATATTATATTGCAGTAGACCTGTCTAGTGGTTAGCCCAACCTGTCTAGTGGTTAGCGTACCTGACTACAGATGGGTGGGACCTGGGTTCGAATCCTGGCTCGGGTATGGATGTACTCTCTCTCTCTCTCTCTTTCTTGTCTCTGTCCTTTCTTTGTGTGTGAATGGTTGCCTACCCTATAAACGGGTACCTATGGCATGTGTGTACTGAGGAAGTCGGACTCCACACCAAATATGGTTCAGTTGGAAAAGTGGAGCAGCTCACCCCATTTTGCCAGCCTGGCTGGTACACGACAACAACAACAGTAGAGCTCCAACGTTAGAAGTTCTTCTTCTTCTTGAACTTGTCAGATATGTGGCACCTCTGCATTGTTGCATTTTGTACCACAAACGTTAGAAGTTACAAAATGAAAAGAAATAAGAAATCGTTGACAAAATATTTACAGAATATCCATTATGGAAAATAATGTAAATATTGCACTAAAAATTGAAAAAAAAAAATTATTCCTAAAAATTCCATTTATCTTGATCATAAAAACTGAATACAGGTGAAATAGAAGATATAAACAATCAATAACGTATATATACAGCAAATAAAATTACGTATTCTACAAAAAAACAGAGCAAGTAAATATGACAACTTATAATATATACATGGATAAAACTCATGTTTTTAACTGCGTTATGAAATATTGCTATTTTTCATATCAAAAATCTGCATTGTTTATATGCAGATTTTTAAATTTATAATATTCATGGGTGGTATAAAATTGAACATTTAACATTTGGTGTAGCTGATAAATTGTACTCGAGTATTTAAATAACAATTAATAGATTAAAGTATTACAGATTGTTTTGGGCTGATTCAATTAATATTTTGTAGCAGCTTAGTCTACGCTACTGAAGTCATAACTGTTAAGAAAGTTGTTAAACAAAAATATATAATACAATAAATACCAAAACTATTTCAAGAAATGAAAAGGGTCAGGCACCTAGTGCTTGTTTATGCGGTCAGGTTGCGATCACACATTGTACATTACATATACGAATGCGATCTCGCAAAACAATGGCTCCTAAAGACACTGAAGAACTCTGAACAATTTACTCCAATTCTCCGCTATGCCAGCAAAACTCCTTCTCTTCTGCACAAGATAAAAATCATAATCACCTTCATCTACAAAAAGGCTCAGAACTCTGTGAAGATAGTTCCACCAGCAGATTTCATCATAACAATTTGATAAAGGCTAAAAATCATTGCAAGGTATTTCTGTCATTACTTGTGATAAAGCATCATTAATTATTTTTGTAATATTGATTACTAATTTTTTGTAACATTGATACAGATAATTATACCCATTAAAATGCTGCAAAATATTAACTCAGCACAATGTAATCTGCAATTTTAAACGCCCCCGCATAGTTTATCAATTAGTAATTTTAATGCCTAATTTTGTATCATATTTCATAAATTTAGTAAATTTTATACACTGTGAACAGACAATACAGATTTTTGATATGATGAAGTAAGGAACTTTTCTTTTTTTCTCCCATTCTTCAATATATACATAATTTTATAACTTTTTTTTAATTACTATATAACTGGGTGTTCATTAATCAAGACTGTTTTCAGTCTTCAGAAATACTTTATTTGGCAATTTTAGTGAAATATGTTTCCAATGTTATTTCTCATATGTTAGGAAGTCTGTAAATATTTTGTTACATTATTTTTTCGTTTTTTTAAAATAGCTTTACCATTTATTGAATTATAATTATATCTTCTGTTTAACAATTTTCTTAATAGTTATAACTATAGTTATGCAGACTGAACTCCTGAAAAATATTAAGTAAATCAGCCGAATGCAATCTGTAATACTTTAAATATTCGAGTACATTTTATCACTTACAGCAAATGTTAAATGCTCAATTTTATACCATTCATGTATATTGTAAATTTAATAATCTGCGTATAAACAATTCAGATTTTTGATAATATGAAGAAATGTAATGCTACATAATGCAAATGTTATTCATATGTTATAGTATGTTTATATTATATGTTTCACCTGTATTTTATTGATTTTTATTATCAAGGCTACTTGGTGTTTTTGGAAATAACCTATTTTTACAATTTTTAGTGCAATATTTACCCCACGTCACTTCTCATAATGGAAATTCTGTAAATGTTTTGTTGTGATATATTATTTCTGTTAATTTTGTAACTTCTAACGATAGAGCTCAGCTGCAGTGCAGTACTGTAATTGTGTTTTCGAATTTCGTGGCAATTCTGTCACATCTAGATGTATTACATGATGGAGGATATCCAAATACATTACCTGATAACTTAAGGTAAAGACCAGGTGCTTTGACATACATGTCTTTGTAAAGAAAGCTAAAATAATGTTGGTATACAATCAACAAGAAACTAAACTATTTAAGAAATTATTATACAATATATTTATGTATAAAGAAAATATTTCCTTCAAATATCCGTTCAATAATGAGGAAACTTGGAATATTTATAACTGTGTGTAAAATTGAATTTGTTATAATATCATTTCAAACAAAAAAGTGCAAAAGTTTTCAGAAATAATCAAGCAGCAGAATTAGATAGCTAAAAATATAATCCAGACTCATTTTTTGAATGTAAGAGAAGTACTTATAGTATGACAGTGTATATTATAATGCACACAGCATGGGATGTTCTCTTATCTGGAAGAAAGTTGTAGGTTGGATTCCTGATACATTGCAGACCATCATGATGAAAGAGCCTACGAGACGTAAGAATGTTCGTTGAAAATTATGGTGTGAAAGTTTGGAAAGAATACAATGAACTCAGGAGTCGGCCTCGTTATTTGACAGTGATTTAAAATCTTGAGCTGGGTCTAGGGGCTTTGGTCAGCAAAAGTAAGTAGTTGAGAGCATAAATCTTCTACACAATATAATACAGCTCAGAAATAAAAAAATGAAATTAATAATAACTGTAAAATAATTTTTTCCAGACTGAAATAAATATCGCGAGTAGCGGCAAAAACAAAGAATATGCAATTTTCCCATGGTAGCTTAAACCTGTTAGAAATTTAAATGAGGAAGAGTCCTATTCATTACAGATGGACGATTATGATCAGATAATTCTGTTCTGTCGTTGATCATTTTCAAACGACAAAAGAAAAAAAAAAATAGATTTCATACAAGAGGAACTTTCACACAGACGATAACCACATTGAAAAACTCTATAAATAAATCGAACATTTTGGCAAATACCCACAGGACAAAAAAATAAAAAGAAGCGAGCAAGTAAATAGTGAGGTGAATTACCCAGCCAAAAACAACAACAAGCACAGAATATGCTCCGTCGATTCTCGCCAAAATGAACAAATATCAAATGGTTGGGCGACATCTGGACGTCTAGAATGTGTGTCAGGAGGTTAACGGTGTGCCTTATTTTTTATTATTCTCTCTTTTTTTTATATCTCTTCTGCTCGTTCTGGGCCAGTTTATTCACCGGAGAAAGTTCCTTGACACCTTGAGGAGGAAGGACTTGGTCTCGAAAATGAGGGTCAGGCCCCTATCAACATGTTTCCGCTTGCGTTTTTGTTTCAGAAAGCTGCTTAAAATAGTGAGTTATCTATTAGCGAAATGGATGGTTACTGAATTCCAATCCCAATTTTTTACTAGTCATCGAACTTTGATCTTTATAAGGAATTCCTTTCTAGATTCTGAGGGTAGACTTAAAAAGAATAATAATAATTTGACATTAAAAGACAATTTTGAATGCTTGGTAACACTGTATGTCGATGAAATCTTGTAAAAGAATGTTTTCACAGGACATTTTAATCAGTATTTGTAAGAGAGAGAACTAGCTTAAATATTTTCTTCTAGATAAGGAATTAAATTTAAAGTGTGTCTTTTTTAAGTGTAGAAATCGCAGTAGAGACTGGTGGGGAAAAAATATCACTCAGATATCCGTCATTATAACGAGTTGGATCCTGTTGTATTGAGAAGAACTAATGAGCACGGGTGTCGATGTATGTCAGAAAGCATCCTATTGGTACTGTAAAGCATTTAATGTTCATCCATTCTGATGTTGAGTGAAAGTTAGAAGAACTGGGTGATATTACTAGCCCTGACTTCATCATTCAACCATAGTAAAAATTAATGCCACAACTGATTCTATTTAGATATTCCCAATAGCTGAAATAGGTATTGCAGCGAAGCCTGAAGCACAGTGGCACTCCATCGCTCTGGTCCGAGGTTCTATCTACGAGCAGGGATTTACCGAATTCTCTTTTTGCTGACTTCCAATTTTAACACCCTGTAACTCATAATTGAATGGAGCAGATAAAAAACTGTAAAATATTTTTTTAGTGCGAAATGTCAACTTTCTAAATCTGAAATCGTTCGATCGATAATTAACGAAATATAGATCTCTACAGCCATCTAACGAAAAAATAATACATTTCTTTATTTCCCAACCTAATATATGTTAGACACAATACTTATTATTTTATACTCAGATATCTTAGAAGACATTTGTAAAAGGTGAACACTTCATCGAAACACAATGCAAAATTCCTTGTTTTTATATTAAAAACAAAAAATGTAATCTTATGTACGAAATTATATTAGTTTTATACAAAACATGAAATATAACTTCCAATAAATTTCTAGCCGTTATTCTGCTGGGATAATCATTTCATACGATGCATTTCTATTATACTTAATTTCTTAGGATTCTTCAGGCATATTTCCATTGTAACCGAATACTGGAGAACGTACGGGCTCATGGAATATGTGCAATATAATACAATAAATTGCATCAAAATAAGATCCAATTGAAATAATACGTCTATTATATTGTATCGCTACAATACAAAAGAGCAACTTATTTTTATTAAAGAGATCATGTTCTATTGCTTGTAAGCCAGTAAAATATTCTCCCTCTATAGGTTGCTGGAGCTCCGTGGATTAGGAACGTGTTTATGTTAATCTGTGACGTCCAAAGTTCTTCCACTGGTGTGGCGCAGATGTGGAGAGAAGAGTGCCAGTCAGGAGTGAGCTCGTCGCTTGAACGAGGTTAAAAAATTACAAGGTGTTTGATGATGGGAAATTATTCCAAACCCGTTAAACTTAGAGTATAGTTGGGGGCTCGCGTGCACCGCTATATATGTATGGTAGTAAGTATAAATATATATATATATATATATGAATATGCATCGTTATTTACATGCATGTGAACAATAACTGCATATATATGTTAATAAATATGTACACATTATTTACATTTATATGTGGTGAAGTTTTAATAGGAATAACGATTTAAGTGGCACTTTGCATATATTCGGCTCTTTCCTTAATGAGCTGTGAGATATTAGGGCAAAGCGAGCCACTTAGAAAGTGCATTTAAACCTAAATCTTACGAATTTAAGCATTTAAAGAGAACATTAAGAGCAGGAGCACTTAGCGAGATTAAGTGAGAGTGACAGGTGTGAGGGGTGAGGTGAGGTGAAGAGATTTGCATCTGCTTTCAACATCCTTTAAAATGAGTCATTTCTTGACGACTGCTTTGCATGTAAGTCCAAGGAAGTGCATTTTTGTTCGAATTCTCTCGAACACCATTATTAGAATTTATTTGCGTAAAGGAAGATTCCGCATTTCTCAAATGACTTCGAAAACATGTTTAGCACTTTACGCTGATTAAAGCTGAACGAAGAGGGAACTTGTAACTAGTGTGAGAAAGTTTGTCTCCACACTTGTTGACATTTTAAATATTAAATACAAACACGTTTTACAGTAAGATGCGAAATAGGAACTCTATTAATTTTGCAGCTGTTAACATAAATAGGGAAAAGAATATTAAAGGTCTGCGATAGCCTAGTAAAGAATGTTTTGCTCTGGGGTACGATAAGTAGCGGGTTCTATACCTGAGCTTGTTAAGAAGGTTGGTGGACGTTAAATATTCGTAGACATGTTCTTTTTGTCGGGGGGAAATTCTTAGAGAAGATAGCCTGCTCAGGTATTGGCTTTATCTCATGAGAATGATTTAAAAGGACAAAGCAGTTGTCTCTGTTTAATTACTTCGATCCGAAAAATAAGTTTTTATTTCTAATGATCGATTATAAGACAACTGTAGCCACAATAACAAACATTGAACAGGGTAACATGAACGCAGAAAACAACACTTAAACCACGGTAAGTCTATTAATCGTTCATCTTGTGGCTAGTTCTCTAGTATTTCTCACATAAGTATCCCGAGTTTAGTGTATGGCAATGGCTCATGTCCATTTCCTCTAGTATGTTGTACAGTTGGGAAAGAGGATACGATATAGTTGCTTAGACAATAGTGGCCAGTAGAGAGGTGAAAAATATCAACACATTTGTTCCTTGGTAAACGTGGAGCATTTGTAATTTCATCGACCCATTTCTTGTTTATTTTTGTTTCTTTTATGTTCTTCCAAAAATCTTCTCTATATTTTTTAATTAATCATTTGGCTGTATGAAAAAGGATTTGGTTTATCCGGTATTTGTAAAATTTTGGTAGCGCTCTTTGCCAGGGAATCAGATGTTTCATTTCCATGGCATCCCACAATGTGCTGGTACCCACTGCAATGCAATATCTTTATGTTTCTCAATTAAATCACTGAAGGCCATACGAATTTTTAGAATATTATCTAACACAGGAGCTTCAGGTGAAGCAAGGGTCAGCCTTAGAATCTGACAGTATTACAGACTATGAAAAGTTTTCAAACCGACACTGAAGCTATGACAGAGCAATTTGAATATTAAAAAAATAAATGCCCTGTTACAAGAAAATAAACATCTTGCAATATGTGAAGTGAAAACAAAACAAGTAAATTTAGATCTAAAATTTAAAGTGATAATTTTGCATAAAATGTTGATCAATTTCTACTATTTTACTAACGTTTCTACAATTTCTACTAACATTTTACTACTAATAGATACATGTAAGTCTGGAATTTTATTTCCAAAAATACAATTATTTACTGCCACACTTTAAACTGCAAGGCTTCGTTGGGGCTAGTTATGTAGCTCACATATGCAAAATATGACCTTACAGTAAAAACCAAATAAAATTTGTGATATATAATGATTCAAATATAAAATCCCATAATAGTCTCTCCGATAATTCGTGCCCTGCTATTATCTATTTACATGAGCATTCCATGAAGATAACTTCATACCAAAAGTTCCTAATTTAAGATTTCTTAACTTCAAATTTTCTTATAAGCCTCCTTGAAAGATACATTTTAATAAAATTCCAGAAGATTTGTAATTTTGAAAACTCTTCTGATATAAAGTCAAATTTTAACCGAGTGCATTTATGTTTATATTGATCAAATATATTTATCTGAAATGTAAAAAGTACCTAGAAAACTATTGTTTGTTTAATGTACCCAGAGCTCAATTCTTTTTAATACAGAATGTCCATAAGCATAATTAAAACGTTTTTCACTAATCTGATTTTTTAGATGTTTGCCAACGTATGCTTTGATGTTTCCTACCACCTGTTTTTGTATGCGAAAGTCCCTCAACACGTTTAACAATTAATTTCAACATTGCAGAGGTGCCACATATCTGACAAGCTCAAGAAGAAGAAGAAGAACAATTAATTTTGGATGACAATCAAGTTATGATGTTGATATGTCAGCAGGCATTCCTTTCTCCGGACTCCCACAAAATGAAACTCACTAGAATCTAGTTGTAAGAATATTCTCTTCCAAGCAGAAAGTTTTGGGTTTGATTCCAGCGACTATTGAACAACTATAGGTAAGTATTGATTTGATATATGTGGCGGTGACAGCTAAAAGCTTTTTCTATTTTTTTTCTTTGCAACATGTGAATACGTTTCATGAATTATGAAAAAGTTATACGAGAAGACAACTAAATTACCACAGTTGGATGAACATTTGATCCAATGAAAGCTTAGAGCTTATACGCCAACTGCACACGTTGAGTTTAGCAAAAGCGAGTATCGAACCTACTATCTTCCATACATAAGAGAACAATGACTTTCTCCATTTTTCTACACATATGTACACATAGTTGTTCTACCGTTATTAAAATCCTAATAACAAATAAAAAAGAATTAGAATTTGTGTATTTCTACAAAATAAGTACTGATACACATTCTGACACTTAAGATTTTAAAGTGTGTCAGTGTGTGTCACTAAACCCTAATATATTGCGTAATGCGCCATATAAGCTCACCTTATAAAATACAATGTAACAAATCTCATTTTATTATGACACAACTAATGATTTCATATATTCCTATAACTAAACGATATGCATTCGAAGAATTCGTCAAATAATTCAGTACTTTTTAAGATTATTTCATTTATTGATTTTAATTCTTCACATTTTGTCAGAAAAATTCACTTTCATAAAGAAATTTACCCCGCCTTTCAATTATGATATTTGAAATCCACGTCAGTTTACATCCATTGCACTTTGCAAGGAGTTGCCGCGTTTTCTCGTTTCCTTTCGCCTCCTAATAATTTTTACGTCATGCCAGTCTTCCGATGGTCTGATGAATAGAAGGAAGGAACACGGTGATTCATTCTTTAATAATGGATGATGCAATAATGCTCTGATTATTCTTTTCATCATTAACTGTTTTCATCAGGTAAAATATAAACGACATTCCATATCGACATGACGAAACGAATTGAATACAAGATCGATATGCAACAGGCAATTTAATTTTTGTAAACGATATTACTTTAATATTAAAATTTTTTATATGAATAAAATATTAATTATTAAAAGGTTAATCATTTCATAAAATTTTATTTCGCAGGTATTTTGAAATGGAGTTACGATAGTGAAACTGAAATGAAATGATTAATTAACTGCGTAAAACTGATTTCTAATTGAAAACATTTTATGAATATGCTCTGTACGATTCGAAATTTTAGTGTTTTGTTATGAAGCGCGTTCATTTATGTTAAAGTTATATTTTACGTAATCTTCTCTTTATCAGTAAGCTTGATACAATCTTTAAAGTCAGTCAATAAGCAACATAACAAAATAACAATTTAAAACATCCGTATGGTTCGGTAATATATCAGAATATTCAGTTTAGTTAGCAGTGTCTTATCTCATATTTAAACTGGGAAAGTATAAAATGCTGAAGAATAGAAATAGATCTATTCCTTCAATGGAGAAGGAAAGGACGCGGATGCATGGTTATTGTGGGATTCGGTATCGGAACCTTTTGAGTTCGAATCCTAACCAAAGGTCCGTGGTATTCTAATGATATTAAGGCACGTTAAAATAGTTGTCTTTTCAATGTATCTTAAGTGAAATTATATTTCTGAGAGTGCCAGGTCAAATATTAGAGGGTTCTATGCATGACCTGTGCTTCTAAATCCATCATAGGATTAGAACAAGAAAGCATGTTGATGCACAACAATAACAACTTAGTAAGAAGGACTTTAGCTCCCCTAAAGGTCTTATCAAAGAAACTAAATAGAAAACAGGAAAAAAAAAATCAATTACAAAGTTAAAGAGCAACAGGGATTTAATGCTGTATAATTCTTTGTTTTGACAAATGTAAAGACAACAACGCGTAATATGTTATGCTATAAACGCGAGTACTAAAAATGCATAAGATGTCATTTAGTACACAATTCGGTGCTGTGCCCTACTATTTCATAATTGCCGCCTTCTCTTATCTCACTCAATTTCCCAAACAGGACTACTCATTTTCGAATTTTACCATTAAGGGCACATCATCCTGTTCTTTATAGTCATTTCGTTATAGCCGCTTTTCTGAATTTCAACATTTTTCATATAATTGTTGCTCAGAAATGAAAGCATCAATACATATTTTAGTTCTGGAAAACAATGTTCAAAAATAAAATTTAATCTCTAAAATGAATAAATACACAAAAAATATTTGACATTGTAGCTGTAGAAAATATTAAAATTTATCTCTTCTAATCATAAAAAAGAGCATTTTTTTACGCATTTGCTCGCTTATAAATTATATTATATATTAAAATATAGTTTACTCAGGTGCGCAGACAAAACTAGAGATTAATCTTAGTCATTTTTAAAAATTTTATCTATAGTGAGTTAGACATAATTTTTTTTCTTTCATAATTGGATGTTTGGTGAATAATTTTTCATATTATTTTAGGTGATATAAAGCAGTGATTCACCATCTTCCAATCAAAAGATCTTCAGGGGATCATAAAAAGTATGTAATTTTCTTTTTGGAGGAAGAATTGATAAAAATTAAAAAATAGTAGATATTTTTCGACATGATTTTGTGTATTTATGCTAACCAAAATTACTTCATTTGGCTTATCTTAGCCAACTGCTACAAGATGTCACCCTCTACAGACTAAATTACCAGGTTCCAATCTAATCGTGTTTATTATTGAACAGTGGGAAATTGACATTGACCTTCTGTTTCTTGCACACATACCTACCACTTGGGAGTTAAATAATTATTACTCTGATTTTCCTTTCAATAGTTCGTGGGCTCAGTTTCCACCTCAAGGCTAAACTTTTGTAGTTTTTTTGGAATCCATTTTAAAGTGTATATCCCGTGCGAATTTGTCGTTTTGTGGAATAAGTACCTGTCAAGACATAAATCTCAAGTAGTGCGATAAATTTCGTTGGAAATTACTTTTAGAAACCCTGTATAGTTTGCCGCTTTGTGCTTCTCGCTATTGAGGAGGGTTTGCTTGCCATCCGGAATGATGTCACATTTGGTGCTGTCTGGATTGTCACGGATAGTCGCAGCGTATCCAGCACTTGGATGTTGGGCCGTATGTTGGTGATATCATCAGGATCTTCATCTTTCGGCTGCTCGTGAAACATTCTCGCACTCACTGCATACATTTAAAATGGATCCCTTCTCACACGTCAATATCCGCAGAAATGAGAAGGTGAATGCCCTACTAAAAGAAGGCTAGTCCTTCCCAACTGATATGCTACCCTCACTTACACTTGAGTTGATTCTATTCGGAAAAGAGGTGTCGGGCTATTTGGAGGAGGACTGGACTTATGAAATGCAGTTGTGGTCCACTATCCCGCTTAAAAAGCTTTTCCAGAGTAAAATGCTAGTAAACAATAAAAAAAAGTCTTACAAATGCTTTTGGTAATCTATCTAATTAACATTCGGGAGTTAATAAATAGCCTTGTTAAATAACGTTGATTAATCACAACTAAATATTTTATTTAATTTTCAGCAAATTGCTTATAATGTTTGTAACAAAATGAGGTATAATATATATATATATATATATATATATATATATATATATAGAGAGAGAGAGAGAGAGAGAGAGAGAGACAGTAAAACTTTAATATTGGGTACTGAAAATAATAAATAATTCAACTTGATGTATTTCTATGAAGAAAAATGTGTCCGAACCTACAATTCTGTAATTATTATTATTTTTTTTTTTTTTTAAAAATAGAAAAGAATTTTATCTTAGAATTTAAGCAGCCTTGGACTTAGTGAGCATTCTGGCTTTAATAACCGCATGAAAAGTTGAATTCTAGAATCAAGGACTGAAAACAAATATTTAAAAATAATAAAATGCCGTCACACCAGTTTTTCCATAATTCCATTTTGATAATAAACTTTCTGACAGTTATTCTTTTTTGGCATCACCTGCTCTGCCTGGAGGAGAGAAAAAGTTTTCCTTGTTTCTTAAGAGTGAAGAGCGTTTCTCTAATCTAAGTGATTGATAGTAATTATGTTTCCTAATACGCAATTAAGTAACAAGCTCTGCTTCTCCATTGAATACATGTTACAACAAATTTTGAGTTTGGAGTGTCTACATCAATGATTTTCATTTTCGTACAATTCGTAATTTTTTTTTTTAATTAACGAATAAAGTTTATTAAAAATCAAACAAAAACTATTAAAAAAAAAAAAAAAAAAAAAAAAACCTTATTTTACAATTAAGTGCGATATTTTTTACAACAATTGCAATTTTCTACATCTAATTTATGTGAATTCGGATTTTCAGTATACACCAACATTAAAACGAAAAAACGATCGGGACTCTTAAATATAGAAAATGAAGCGAGTGTAGTATTGTCATTTATGTGATCAAATATGAATGAAATTATCAAAAAACATCAAGTTTAAATTTCTCCTTAAAAATATCATTATTATTACATTTCCCATACAACTCCCTTGATAAACGTATTGTTGCGTTTGTTGTACATATTATATTATTGTTTAAAATAATTATCAAAAACTATTTTAATAGTACATTATAGATAAGAAAACAATTTTGACACTTTTCTTTTTCTTTTTATTCCGCCAAATTTTGAAATCATTAATAGTGTGCTGTGACGTAAAAAAAGCTAACTTTTCAGCTACAGTTCAGAGTATGGCTAATTACCTAACTTAAATTCTTCCTGATCAATTTGCGGTATTGTCTTCATTACCAACTGTTCTTTTTCCCTTTTATTATTTTTTTTCGGAAGATTGCGTCCTCTAAAATAAAAAGAGCTGGAAAACGAGAAAAAAACGTTCTTAACTTGTTTCCTATATCCACGCCTGCCAAAGTGTGTACAAGAGAATTTTTCCAGGTTTTGTCTCTTGTAATACTTTTTTTAAGTAATGAGAAGTATTACCTAAAAGTTCTAACGGAAGGCAATAATACGAAACAGATAAATCAATATTAAAAATTGTATTATTTGCGAGTAAAGCAAACCTACGAGAGAGAATGTTACATTATTTTTGTACACGTGTAAAATTCTGAAAGGCAGTAAAATGGCTCAAATTGGGCCAAGTAGACGTCAAATTATTCTATTATTTTCCCCAATGCATATTTTAAAAAAAAATAAAGAAAAAAGTTAATTTTTGAATAGATTTTGAAATAAGTGTTTCAGAACAAGTGGTTAAAAAATTTTGTGTCCCATTTTATTAGCAAAAATAATTATACATGAACATTTTAAATTCCGTATTTTAAAAACAAATGAATAGCATCTAAATGAATATTAAAAATTATTATTTATGTGTAAAGCAAAAAGAAATAACAAATGATTAGCGTTAAAATCTTGAATAAAGTACAGATGGCTTATCAAAATAATAAATATATATTTGGTACATTGTTTCTAATGTAAATCACATAGTTTGGCGCCATTATTTTTTTATGAATGCTATTTTACACTTTTCTTTTATTACGAAAAAAAAATGTAAATAAAATCTAAATTTATAAATCTACTTGGATTGTGCAGTTACAATAAATCTGATGATTTTTATTATGCATGATATCTCCCTAAATATATAAAAAATCATTACAAAAATCATTCTGATTTCTTTGTTTTTCATTACATATTTCTAAAATTATCTATAATGAAACTACGAAAAAGAAAACAAAAGAAATCACAGAGCCCTTGAAATATCTCGTTCTCATCTTTTTCTTTAAAATTTTTCATTCTTTTCTTGACCTCATTCTAAGATAAACTAGATTTTTTTTTAAATATTTAAAAATTTCTCTCTATTTTCATCCTCTTTTCTTCGTGATTTTTTAATTTATTTTATTTTATTTATTATTATTTTATTTTTTCCTTTCACGACTGACTATTTATTCTAATTTGCATCTCTGCGATTGTGTTTATTCTTTTTCCCGCCGAAGAGCATTCGGGGAATTCTCAGGACTAAATAGGGAAAGAAATGAAAAGAGAAGAAGGGAAAAAAAAAAAGAAAACGAAAATGGAGATAATATTTCATTGTTTGTTGTGAGTTATACGGGAAAAAGACGCCATTTTCTCTTTGTCCTGACGACCTTGGAAACTTTATGATTGTCAAATAAAACACAGCGAGAGGAAGGAATCGGCACGGCCAATGTCAAGGAGAAGGACGACCACGTCAGGAGAGTTTGAAGAGATCGAAATTTCCCATCTAAACAACATCGCCATCATGCGAAATCAGAACCCAAAACAGCTGCGCGCCTAATTTAGAAATAAAATTATAACAAATTAGAACTGGTTCAGATCAGGGAAAATCGAAAAGATGATGACATGAATAATAATTATGTATTTTAAAGCTTTAGTACACTAGTGTTCTCAATTTATTTTATATTTTATTTTATTTATTTATTTATTGATCCAAGTACGCTATTTAACGATTTCAAAATTTGGCGGCATACAAGGAAAAAGATATGAATAAAAGTTGTTTATTTACCTATAATGTACTGTTAAAATAATTATTTTAAATGTAAAATAATATTAGGTTGGGGGAAAAAAAATCCATTATTTTTACGTGAACTTTTTGTAACTTCTTTCAGATTCGCTTTGTAAAAAGGTTTAAAATAGTTTTCATGTAGATTTTTAGGTCTTGTGCGAAGCTATGACTGCTGACATGCTGTCAAGTTTGATAATTTTTGATATTTTATAGACATTCTGGACGATGTTGTATCCATGCGAGGTGCATCTTTAGCATCCAAATACCCAAACGGAATCGACGAAAATTGTACCTAACTGGTTGTTACAGTCTTATATAGGACGATAAACACCTTTCACAATTTTAGTCACCCGGCTATCTTTTTCGCCGTTACAAGAGAAAAACGAAAATGTATGGAATTTTCTGTTTGTTGTCTTCCATTTTTGAAACCTTGTACTCGTAACTAAATAAATCAAAAAAACCGCAAGAGGATATTTTAGTGTCAAATGTCACCTTTCCAACGAGCATAAATCTGAAATTATTTGATAGATACCTCACGAGATAGCGATCACTACAGACGTCTACCGAAAAAATAATGGATAACTTTTTCCCCAACCTAATATAATATGTACTACAAACACAGCTGTAAATTTATCAAGGGAAGTTATATGGGAAATGTAATAATAATGATACTTTTAATGAGAAATTTAAGCTTAATGTTTTTTGATAATTTCATTTATATTGGATCCGTAAATGATAATGCTTGTCTCATACCATCGTTTACATTTTACATTCCCAGTATTTTTTTTTTTTTTTTTTTCGTTTTTATGTTGATTAGTACTGAAAATCTGAATTCACACAAATAAGATATGTAGAAAATTGGAAAACTTGAAGTTTCTTCACGTGGGGTAACTATTTGACTATATGAAAGGTCAGTTATGAACAATAATTATTCAATTTTTAACTGTTTTTATGTAACTTATTTTAATGTAATTTTAACAACAATTTTTAACTGTAAAAAATATGGGTACTTATCTGTAAAAACAAGTATTCTTTTACGGTGTACTTTTCTTGATTTGAATAAATTTTACTTTTAATGAAAAACCATATACTATACACATTTCTAAAATTTGGTGACACCCAAAAGTACCGTGGTTGACATGGTTGAGAATTACTACTTTAGTATATTACACATTTATGCATCTGAGTAATTTTTAACAAATTTATAGAAAACCATTTGTACTATAGCTGTTATGATAGTAGAAATGTAAAGAAATTTTTAACAATATGAGAAAGAGAGAGAGATTACTTGTTTATTTTCAACTGGAACACAAGGGGACGCAATTTAAATAATATGTAAATACAATAAACTAATAATTTAAATTGAATGACGAAAAATGCCATAATTTTAAAAAACATTTTTAGATGCAAAGGAATCAATTAGGAATAATCAACAATTTAATCACTTCTGATGTTGCAATGGTAATCTGAACTGATTTCATTTCAGAATAAAATATAGAATGATATTCAAAATTAAAAATATGTTGACAAAAATTTTAATACATATTTTGTTATACAGGAATATTTTAATGGTTTAATTTAATATGAGAGTATGCTGGTTTCAACTCTGTAAATATTTTTTATCATGACGTCAGATTGTTTTTCACGCAGGTTGCTGGTCATTGACTTGCTTCCATAGTGCGGCAAGTTATTTTGAGTTTGCTGCCGTATAATGGAACTCTTGACTGTTGAAAGCTGTTTTAAGTTGATAATATCCGCAACATTTTGCCTTCCTACCACCAGGGATGCATGTGACAAGCTGCAAAGCAATGTATGTCTTTTGTTATTCAACAATAGCTAATAACCAGGAATTTTTCTATCCAAAAATTATTAATATCTGCCCAAGCTTTAGTCTTGCCAGAAGGATACAATGGGCTATGATGCACCTATACATTTTGACATAGCATAGTTAATAATCTAACCGATGAAAACTGTAGTCAAGATTTAAACTCGCAGTATTTCTAATGAATCTTTCATACATAATGGGTTGTATTTTTGCAACATTATCAAAATAGAAAGCTTGTAAAACTCGTTAGCATCCAATTCGACAGATGAGCGTGGATGGAATCAAGCATTCCATTCTAAGAATTTAGTCCAACCACTTGAATACAATTCATATACCTTGACATCACGTAGTAGGCAGACTAATAGTCAAAATATGGGACAAACATTCTGTATTCCCATTAAACATTCTGTTTCATTTACTTGCCAGGAGAACTTTTCATAAGACCACATTCATGTGTCAAAAGATAAGACATATGAAAATAGTAAAATTTCAAATCATCCACAAAAGATGTGCATGGAAAAAGCAGAAACTTATCATCTAACTCTCTTTAGTCAATGTGAGTTTACACTGGACCACACTGAGAAATATTGTTTTACCACTAAGCCTAATTCTTCTTACGTACTGCAATTAAGACCAGGTATTACCAAAACACGAAACATTTAATGAAGGGATTCATAAATTTATGAGAAAAAACTATCTATCCCTAAAATACAATATATTGAAAATGTTTTATTTTTACAATAACTTTTGTGGTAAAAAAATATTTACACAGTGATGATTTGTATTCAACTAAATTGATGCTTTGTAATTGAAAAGGTAAGCTCACTTAGTCACTTGGAACATGGGACACGCATTGCGTACTTAAGTTTTATAATATCATGAAAGTGTTTGGTCAATGGTTACATACCCACCACTAGTCATTAACATTATATTATCCATATTTATTCTGTATTGTTTTTTATTTTTTACGATTTGTAATAATTGAAAGCGCAATATCTTCCCTAAATATTCTTTTCTAAGAATCGATTGATTCTTATTTAAGAATACTGATAAGAAAATCAACATTTTTGACATATTTTTGGTTAAAACCCGTAAAATAAATTATGTGAAATCTTATAGAGGATTGAATCTACTATAATTTATAGCTCATATAGCTAAATCTAATTTAGTTTCCTTTTAAATATACAAAGTAGATTACAGTTTAAGTCAGTGAAGGTGTCATGCTAACTTGAGGAAAGAGAGCTTTCATGTTTAGAAGGTATCAAGCTGAATGCATGACCCAATGGAAACCATTATGATCTTTGGGACTTTGTAACATTTTGAGATGAGCTATGATATTCAACACTGCTAATGCTATATAATCTTCCATGGGTAAAATGTACAAGTTCGGAGAGGAGGATGCCACCTCTTGAGTCGACTGTGTCACTTTATTGTAATTCAGAGATACAAGTCAGTTGGTACTATGTTTAATATCTTTGTCGGTGGAAATAGGCAATCGGAAAATAATCAGACGATACAATTTTAATAAATGTTCCTTAAGGTGCATTGTCAAATCTTTACGGCAATACAGTGTGGAAAGAAGATGTGGCAGTTCAGATGTCGAACTCGTCACTTGACAAAATTACGAGTTGTTTAGCTGTGCCTAAGCACTTTAGTCAGAAACCTATATCAATAAAATTATAATTCAATAAACCAATAATAAAATACTAATTCATTTGTAACTTAATTAAAGTTAGTTAAAAACTTGCTTTTACAAAAAAATAAGAGAAAATTTTAAAAAATTTGGTTATACCTACGGTCATTTTTTAAATTGTTACGTTTCCAGATTTAACACTCCTTCACTTTCAACTAAACCAGATCTAAAATTAGATCCAGTTTTGCCTACTTTTTTCAGCGTGACAATTACCCTAATACCTATTTATCACAACAATGATGAACAAAATTATGGAGTTGGAAAAAGTGAAAAAAAAAAAAAAATTACTCTAGTAGTTACGAGTGGCCGCTCCCTTCTTTCAAGCGAATCACTTTGTTTACCATTCCCGGGGCAACCCCAGGCAGAATACATTCCAAACTCGTTTTCTCCGACTGCTTGTCTACCCCGTCAAAGATACGTCCTATTTGTCCGATTCTCACACCCCATTGCCTCGCATTCCCGTCGATGATGAAAAAAAAAAAAAAATAACCATATAATTCATTGATGATCCGGCGAACGAGAAGAAAAAAAGAACATTATTTTCTTGGATTTTTTTTTTCTTCCTCTTCGTTTGTGACACTGACATACATATGTACGGTCCGATACACTCAAGCCGAATTTTCAGGGTCACGTGACGTTTATCGTGACGTCACGAAATTTGCAACTCGTCACGCGCCAGACGATTCCTATAAAATGCTTTATTATCGAAAGGTTTATGATGGTAATTTTAAGGCAATTTTTTGTCTTGCACCAGGGATTTTTACTTTTTTTTTTTTAATTTATCGTGATCATTGTTCATTCGAATGATGCAATGCGTTTAAAAGATTAAAAAATAAGAATAACTGAATCCTATTTTGAATTTTTATTTGTATGCATTCTGCGAGTTTTATTTTTTTTTTAAAAAATTTAACATGAAACCATTTTGGGGAGTTCAGAAAAAATTTCCTGCAAGTATCGAAGAATTTAATTGTAAGCGTGTTTCTAAAATTTTTATCATTGCTAAGTATTTCTGTATAAATATTAAAAACATGCAAATACAACATAAAAATACTGCTTATTAACAAGATAAAGCCTTTTGACATTAATATCTAGGTTAGAATATTTTCTGTGCAAATTGCACTGCGAATTTACGATTTCCTTCATTTGTCATTGCGATTTTTATTAATATATATTAATAATATATATATATATATATGTATATAAATATATATATATAGCACTACAATATAGAAAAAAAAAGGGCAAACCCAAAACTGTCAAACTACAAATGAGCAGTGCAATTTGCACAGAAAATATT